>PVKC010006551.1:0-25387 GCA_004027635.1 Crocidura indochinensis
TTTTCTTTTTTTTTTTTTTTTCGGACCACACCTGTTTGATGCCCAGGGGTTACTCCTGGCTAAGTTCTCAGAAATCGCCCCTGGCTTGGGGGGACCATATGGGATGCTGGGGGATCGAACCCCGATCCTTCCTTGGCTAGTGCTTGCAAGGCAGACACCTTACCTCTAGCGCCACCTCACCGGTCCGCTTTTAGCTTTCTGTGTATAGTTCAAGTGGATGCTCAGTACAGGTTTGTATTGGAGACATTTACTCCATTATTTCCTTTGTTTTTTTGTAATGGGTATTTTTATTGTGATGTTGACTTAAAACTCTTCAACTCTTTTCAGTCATGAACATTACTTCCATCTTTCTCATTTATAAGTTTTATTTTGATTAAATTAATATGAGGCAGGCACATAGGAACTTTTGGGCTAGTGAAAATATTCTGTTTTAATAATGGTAGTCACCTGGCTATAATTCGGTAAAATTTATCAACTATAAAACTTCAAGAAGAGGTGCTATTTATATTACCAAATTATACCTTAATAAATCTGATGAGAATTAAATATGAATCAGAATTATTCATTTTTTAATTGTAGTCACTGTTTGCATTCTAAAATATTAATAGTATTTCAGTGACAGAATATTTTAAAAATAAAATTGAAAGCATATCCGAGAAACCGAAATCTCATACTTGTTTAAAGACAACTTTTGTGTTTAGTGGTAAGAACAGAAATTTAGTCATGTGACTAAGGTAAGTTTTAGATAGAATATTAACTTTAGAGCAGACCTTCATAAATATTTATTATTTTTTATAAAATTACTCACTGGATTTTCTTTACTACTATTGCAAATTAATTTTGTGTTTCGGAAAGGGTTTTATTGTGAACAAACAAACATTTATATATTTTCCTGTTGGAAAAATTAAATATATGCTTTACTTATTTGTAAAATAATTTAAAAAGTCAACATGCCAAAATTCCAGGTATGTTATAAAAGGTTGCAGAGATAATACAGTGTATAGGGTGCTTGCCTTGCACAGGGTTGACCTGGATTCAATCTCTGACACCCTATATGGTCAGTTGAGCACTACTAAAAGTGATTCCTGACACTATAAAAAATCAGCGAAAAACCCACAAAAATGGACCCAGAGTGATAACACAGTGGTAGGGCATTTACCTTGCACATGACCTTTCAAGGGCCCAATTCGATTCCTGGCATCCCATAAGATCTCTCGAGCCTGCCAGGAGCGATTTCTGAGGGCAGAGCTAGGAGCAACCTCTGAGAGCCACCAGGTGTACCCCAAAAACCAAAATAAATAAATAAATACATAAATAAACACTCATGAAATCTAGATATTCTTTGGATTTAATTCTAGGGCTGGTATTATTGAACACAATATAAAAAACTACCAAAGGTGATTAATATAATTGCCTTTATTGTGATAACTATATTTTATCTTATATATACACATATAAATATATATTGCAATGTCATTTGTATATTTTAAATATATGCAACTCCATTTGTCAATCCTTAACCAATAAAGCTGAAAAAGGGAATTTATTTCAAAGTGATAACTGCAATGGTTCTGGGTCATGTCTCCAAAGAACCCTCACACGAACAAAAATAAGGTGATTCATTAACTGCCTGTAACTCATCCATCATCAACAGGAGTCTGAGGAGGGTGATAAATGTGCAAACAGAATGCATCTCACAATCGAATTAAATACTTTGTTTTAATTATTAGGAACAAAAGATGTAGATAAATCAAATCAGTTACAAATGTTAACCTGGCATGATAATGGAGATATCAGCAAAAAATAAATCACTTAAGCAAGAAAATGAGCCAGGATTTGGTAATTTATTCTCCCTGACTAAATGAGATAGGCAAAAAAAAAGGAGACAGAAATGCAGTGTTGCAAAATACAAAGATTTGTCTCTACATCAAATCAGAAGTCACAGCATTAAATATTAAAGAGAGAGTGAGAGAGAAAAGAGGGAGAGAGGGAAAGAGAGAGAAAGAAGGGAGGAAGAGAGAAAAAGGAGAGAAAGAAAGGAGGGAAGGAGAGAGAAAGAATGAAAGGAGGGAGAAATAAGAGGGAAGAAGGGAGGGAGGTAGAAAGAGAGAGAATGAAGAATAAGAAAACACACAGGCAAGAACTTACATGTATACACCTGTCCAAAGTCTTAAATGTGTGTGTTAGAAAAAAAATAGCATCTAAGATATGATTGAAACAGAAGTCAAGTGTAAAGGCAGGAAATATCGATTACACATTTGAGAAGTATGAGGCCATAGTATTAGCCCAAGAGTGTGACAGAGAATGAGTGTAGTGGAGTTTAGGGAAGAAATGATGAAGGAAAGGATACACAAAGAAAAGTTCATATTTGTATTCAGATAAAGGAGTGAAGGAAGCTTGGGGCTAGCTAAAGAGATACGAAATATGTGACCAAATAGACTGAGTCATGTAACTAAAGAATTGTAGGTTTTTTTCAAAGTCCCTCAGTCTAGTGGGACTATTGTTGTGAACTCGAAAGGCAGAGTTAAGTTACTAACTGATAGAGTTGGCAGATGATGGAATGGCTGCTGGAAACTCTGCATGTATATTAATAGCCAACACTCCCTGAGCATTACTGAATAGCAAGCTTTCTTCTAAGCAAGCCGCCTGGTTAAACCTATTTATTATTCATAGGAGATTGGAGCTATTAATATCCCTATTTTTTCAGCGGCATAGAGAATTTAAGCAACTTGCCCAAGAATTAACACCTCATAATGGTGAAGTCAGGCATAGAATTCAGACTTTGACTCACACTTTCCACCCCATCACAATTCTGTTTCCATTTTAATGAATTAAATGAGCTGCTTAAGGGTAGAGTTCTACCATTTTAGCAGGTAGTTTGTGAGAGCAATTTCAGGCCTGCAAGAGAGCAGATTTCTGTCTAATGATGAATGTGGCCATTCCATTTTCATTGTCCAGAGCAAGACTACAATACCTATAGGTAGTGATATGATACCCGTAGGCTGATTTTCTCTGTCTTCACATGTCTATGCTCACATGTCTTAAATATCCTGGGGTGCTGTCAGTCCTATTGATTTTTTTCAGTAATTTTTCAATTGCATCCCAGAATTATGTAATATTATAAAACTGCTGAAGACGATGGGAGTTGCTTCTATTATTTGTTATAGTCCAAAGATTTAATGGTATAAAACAACAGCCGTTTGTTATTTCTTATGGTTATACACTAAGAGAAGTAATTGTATTTACTTATGTAATAACAGTAGTTACTAATCATCATTATCACTACTACATGCAATCTTGAAGTAGGTATTCAATTAGGTATTCTTAACACCTCAGCTCCTCAGAAGCAGGAGCATGAAGTTATAAGAAATAGCATAGACTTAACTTTCTAGGTGAATCCAATCATAAGCACTAGACCAAATCTGAAAGGATTTTGAACCCAATCTTGGTCTCACCATTTGGTAACTATGCTAACTTGGGCAATTCATATTTAATTAAACTTTCTGAAAATCAATTTTGTAATACTGTCAATAGGCTGTATATTGACCTTGCTGGGTTCTCACAATGCTGCTATAAGTAATAGGTTTTGATATGTGCCCAATTCTTTGAAAAGAGAAAAAAATAAAATCAACAATATCTAATATGTATTGCAATATTCTATATTATGAGCTTATTTGAAATTCGCTACATGTATTATATCATTGATGAGTGCTATTATTTCTATTTTCTGTAGGAAACCTCGAGGCACTAAAATCATACCACACCAGGTATCTGAGAAGTGACAAAGTAAATAATAAGGGAGAGAGTCTAGAGACTTCTGTCCAAATCTGTTAAATACATTAAATTGCTGGAAGACTTCCTGGTAAAATATCTCTCTGTGTGTGAGCGTGCAGTGTGTGTGTGTGTGTGTGTGTGTGTGTGTGTGTGTGTGCGCATGCATGCATGCATGCATGTGCTTGCACCAGGGTGACCAGGGAGTATTAAAAACTTCTTTGTTTGATTCTAGGCTACACTTTAGAGATCCTATTAAAAATTACTTGAAAAGAAAGGAGGATGGTAGATATCATTTGATAAAAAAGAAATCTAAGATTTTAGTAACACAAAATGAGACAAGTTGATTGTGAAGTGTGTTTCATGAGATGGCAAAGATTTAGAAATATAACTCTTCCTAATGAAGAATATGGGGCAAAGAAACTATGATACATATGTACTAGAGAATAGTACTAGGCTTCAAGAAAGGTGGAATTATGGGATTTGTAGCTATGTGGATGTGTCCGGAGAGTCTCAGGATTTGTGATGTTAGCCAGAAGGAAAGGACAGACATGGAATTATCTCTCTCAAATGCAGGATATAGTGAAGCTCAGTATGGGAATAGTAAATGCCTAAAGCAACAGTGATTGCTAGCAGTGGTTTTGACTAAAAGCTTATCAAGTCAGGGAAATCAATGGGGACTTGGAGTTAAGTGAGAAGAACAGGACCCTGGAATGATGTAGAGGGAGGCAAATTATCTGGTAGAGGATGTGGTCCTGGAATTTTAGATGTACAAAACCTGACCAATAACAGCGTTGTAAGTCATGATGCCTAAAATAAAGGGAAATAAAATTAAGAATATAATGTTTAAAAATATAAAGAATGTGGGCGAAAATATTTACTTACTAGCTACAATTCCAGTTTTATTTCTATCTATTTTTATTTAATTTTTGAAGTCAACAGGATGATTTTGAGTAATATTCAGATCATCTGGGCTTAATCAAGCTATGAAATTGTTATGCATGTTTCTCCTATATTTTCTATTACTTTTTCTATTATTATCATTTTCATAATGGTTTCTACAAATTATCCATCTCTGTGAGTTCTAGATATAATTTTCAAGTTACCTTTTAGAGAAAATTATTTTATTTTTTTCTGGGCTACATCTGGTGATGCTCAGAGCTTACTCCTGGTTTTATTCTGAGGGATCATTCCTGGTGTTGCTCAGAGGACCATGTCTGGTCCCCAAAATGAAATCTGGGTTAACCATGTATAAAGCAACACCTGACCTAAAGTACTGTTTCTGTAGTCCTTCAAACTTCTTTGTCAAAAATAAAATTGGGTTTTTTAGTAATGGATGTATTTTGATTTCTACATTAATTACTTCTAAAATTTTTTTTGAAAATTTTTAATATGACACTTGCCTATTATTTTAAAGCATTTTAAAGTTCCATGACACTTATTACATTGATTTCAGAAATGCCAATCATTTTTATTATAAGTGATATACTGTGGACTCTGAGCTTACTCAGACATATTTACACATTTGTGGTATTACTGACTTATTGGAAAAAAGGACTTTGCAGCTTAAAAGATTTATGATGGGATGTGAGTTTGTAAGAGGTGATGATGTTCAAGATTCTCTCTACCCCTATCCCCAACACAATTTTAATGCCTGAATTTGTGCTAAGTGACGAGAAATATGAAATCAAGTTAACTGGTAGAATTTTACCACATTTTATTCTTTCCTTAACAAATAATTTATCCCACAGTGGTATGGAGTTATTCAAGGTTATCTTTCTATACATACCATTTTTGTAGAAACTTTAAATGAATAAAATAATCAATTATTGTATTACCCCCTTTTAGGCTTGGTTATCAGTAAACATTAATAATATATTTCCAGACAGTTTATTGATTGGCTTACCCCGTATTGAAAACTTGCAAAAGTCTATTTTTGTAAATAAAAGTGCAATTTTATGTTTCATTTGGAAGTAGTTAAACTTTTTTTTTTAATTTTTGTTTAAGCACCATGATAGCAAACATGTTTGTAGTTGGGTTTTGGTTCTAAAGAACACCCCACTTCACCAGTGCAACATTTCCCCCACCAATGCCCCCCCACTCCCTCCTCCACCACTCCTTACCTGTATTCCAGGCAGGCATTCAGCTCTTAAAGTGTTGACATCTTGAGGGTTCAAGATAATGTAAGTTAAATTCTTTGCAGGACTCCTACTTGATAGAGCTATCTTATAATATGTGCTTTTGATTAACTTTCTGGTGGATTTTTGAACCTTCCTCATTGGATTAAATTGCATTAAGGGAGTGCAATAAAGGAGCATGCTGTATATTTTGTGAATAAATTCAGACTTTAGTCTTTTATATGTAGTTTATAAGAGGCAGTCAATCTGTAGTCATTGGAATGTCACAACTTCAATGTTTTGATTCTTTTGATGATCTATTTTAATGCCTAATATATAAGATACGCTAAATATAAAACTATAAAATAAGATATATGTGCCAGAATGAATGTTTTATAAAACAATATGGGAGAAGAAGAGATAGGTCAAATGGTTTTAGAGCATGCCTTGCTAACAGGAGACCCAGATTCCATCCACAGTTTGGTCTAAACTATAGATGGGAGCAGCCTCTGTGCATCTAATGTGGGATAGCACCAAACTTGAATACTTAGATTAATGACCTACATACATATTTAAGCTATGTTCTATCTCCCCCCCACCGGGCTTTTTTTAGTTGCAGTACAGTGCATCAGCAATGAGAAGTAGCGGTTTTTTAAGGAGTGGGTGGTGAAATAAGGTGTGAAGTGATGACATGTTAAATCCTAACCAAAGGTTATTCTATCTATGTAACCTTGTACATTTTAGTTTGATTTATATTTCATTTTCCTAGGAATTATATATATATATTCCAAAACCTGTTTTGATATTGTATTGATATACAAAGACTACTCGGAAAGAAATATCTGAGTGCCTGGCAATTCAATAGTCTTATCAAAGAAGTGTTTTGGTTTATTTAAATCACTGAAATGAGTCTGCCTACCTGCCTTAGAAAGGCACCTTCCGTTGTGCATTCTTGGCTCTGCTGCTTACAATTTGTTTGTTTGTTTGTTTTGCATTTTAATGTAAGTTCCTTAGGGAAAAAACTGAGTCTGTTTGAGTTGCTAAAAGTCTAGACCAGCCCTTGCATCTTAGAAGTTATTCAATTAATTTTGAATGCTGAGTTCCATTCTTATCAGCTTTATTGATCTCATGTTCTCAATAATAGTTATAGTTCATTGGAGCAGAATTCTCCATCCCATATTTCTTTCTTACATTGGGTAGGAGCAATAAATAAAAAGAATCTTGATCAAGCAATATTTTTCAATAATAGTTACAAACAGTATATCTCTGATATTTTTTCCTCAAAATCACTCACTTGATGCTTACTTTGAAAAAAAAATGATCTTTAACTAATCTAATATTTATGTGGCATACTTGTATGACTGATAGGTCATGAGTGAAACAATGAGAAAAAGAGCTTCTTTCAGGCATATATTTAGTAGAGAAAACCAATAAATATGACATTTTCCCCTCTGCCTTTATAGTAAAGCAGCCGTGAAAATTAAATATCTACCCTCTTTAAATATTTATAAGAGATACAAATTATTGCAGTTAAAATGCCAATTAAACATGGTTAGCAACTCTAAAGTTATGATTAGTAATCTAAATGATATTAAAAATTGAATAAATTTTCAGAAGTTGGACCAGGTTCCACCAATTAATATATTTTGTACCCCTCTCAAAAATCTATCAAAATAACAATGGAAAAAATTCTATTTTTATTCAGCCATGAAATACAGCATTGTTAAATTCTTTAAATATGTATGACCACAGATCATTTATTTTATGTCTGTTAGTTCCTTATACAATAGCAGAACATTTAGCAGGACCCCTTAGGAGCAATGGGGACATTATCCTGTGTTTATTGACTATAGTAGGCTCCAAGTAGCAGAGGAATCTCTTCACTAGAGCTTAGAGATTTCATATCTCCCTTTCGTTGCATATTTTTTCCAGTTTTTGGCAAAGTACCAGTAAAACTGTGCTGGATAAGTAATAGGCAAGTCTGGAGGCTAATGCATTTCACAGAAAATTGAGATTTCGTTCTTTGTTATATATTCTAAGCAATATTATTTAATCAAGAGGAGTTTTTTTGTTGTTGTTATTGAAGGTAACTTAGATGCATTCCTTCTTTCTCTATAAGATAATTAAGAGATGCATTTTTTATTTTCCTGAACTCCTACAATGATATATTTTTGGTCTTATTATGTTTTTGCTCCTACTAAAATATAGTGATATTTAAAAGTAACTATATTAGATCTTCTTGTTAGGAATAAAAAATTATTCACCATGAAGAACAAATATTAATTTATATGATAAGCTTTCAAGATTAAAACACAATCCTATTATTTTCTAAGAAATATCTAGCACATCTTCACCCATTAACTACTTTAATGGTTTCTTTTTTACCCCTCATGGTTTCTTTCTACTTCACTGGTTACTTACTTTTGCTCTGACCTTTAGAACATTAAATGAAATGTACTTGATGCTCAATCCTCCACTCTATTCAACAAAGTGCTATTTCCAGGGATCTCATCCAGTTTTGTGACTTTAATTGCATCAAGAAGGTGTGAATTCTAAATCTAAGTTTGCAACCCTTTCCTCAGTAAGTAACAGATTTTGTTCTTTGAACTAATTGGTTCAATAGACTTGCCAAGTTTATTATGTGAAATAATAATAAAATCAGAAATCTGAGTTCTTGATTCTCTCATCAAACCATTCTATAGCCTCTTTTTGCTGGTGACTATTCTCAACTTCCAGTTATTCATTGATAAGACCAGAAAATTGGGAGTCTACTTACCTTTCTTTATCCAATGTCTGAAATCTTTTTCATCAAGAAATACTGTTTAGGCTCAGGAGAAATAGTACAGAGGGTAAGGCAGTTGCTTTGCATACAGTCAACCCTGGTACCCACCCATGGTCTCCTGAGCATGGCCAGGAGTGATTACTGAGTTCAGAGCCAGTAGTAACCCTTGAGCATTGCCAAGTGTGGCCTCAAAGTCCCCCAAAAGAAATGCTGGTGGTGTTCAGGTACTACTCCTGCTCAGTCATGTAGTACCACTGTACACTGAAAATATCTATAGGCTTTTTGACCATCCAACATATTTGGATAAAGTCTGCAACCTAGAGATAGACCTAAGCTGGGGTTGTGCATTTTGTTGAATTTGTTTCACTTTAATTTTGTACCCCAAATCATGTTTTAATTACAAACCTTCAGGTGGAAGATTTAGATTTTCTATTAGCCCAGTTGAAACTTTTTGGGCCTTACTTAAATGAGATGGTCTTGAAATAGAGACTATTTAGGGCTCTGTCTTTTGTTAGAAAGGCTCTTTAAATTCTTGGAAATGGAGACTTATTGACTTGGAAATTACTCCATAGCTTTCTCTGGCTTCCTATATGTGTTACTTTGCTTTGGCTGAACATTCCTTCTTTTTATTTATATATTTAGAAGAAAAATTTTAGGAATTTGTCCAGAAGTTTTAGTTGTTTTTGGCAGGATTGTTCTTTCTGGTCCAGATTTCAATCGTGCTGCTCACTTCAATGGTAGGTGGGAGATTTGCATTCTGACTCAAGCTAATTGCAATATGTTTAAGTGTTATTTTACTGGGGAGAGTCCATGTTACAACACCGCCACAATTCCATTAGCAGTAATAGGGGAAGGATTGGATGAAAACAATTCAAGCAAAGTTTCTGAAACTAGAATGCTAGAAGTTGGTGGCAACTAAAGGTTTGCAACACATATCCTTTCTCGGGGAGAGAAGGTCCAATATCCATAAAAAGACATTTGAAGACCTCACTGAAGATTTCAGATTATGGATATGGAATCTCCATGGTAGCCCAATTTAGCATAGTTAGATACCCTGTACTTTTACCATATTTTATATATGTGTTATCAGGATGACCTGTTAATTTATGTCTGTTTCATGTACATTGCTGCAAATGCCTCCTGTTCATTAATTTTCATTGTATAGTATTCCAACATAAGAATATATATTTATATATCTTATATATTTATATATCATTTATTTGTATTGATCTAGATACTTTTATCACATATTCATGTAGCAGTCTAAAATAATTCTTGTCGTGTGTTATAAATATGAAATCCAAGAGAAAGCAATAGAAGCCTTATAAATTCAGTTACTTAACAAAATTACTACAGACTCAGCTGTTCTCAAAATTTTGGCCTGAAACTCAATCATTTTCCCCCCAAAGCTGTAATTTAATTATTGCAGCTTCAAGCTTTGCTGTCCTCAGCAAAGTTTTATTCAGGGACAAAAAAAATCCTTATCAAAAATAATTTCTTGGGGCCCGGGAGATAGAATGGAGGTAAGGCGTTTGCCTTTCATGCAAAAGGTCATCGGTTCGAATCCCAGTGCCCCATATGGTCCCCCGTGCCTGCCAGGAGCAATTTCTGAGCATTGAGCCAGGAGTAACCCCTGAGCACTGCCTGGTGTGACCCAAAACCACACAAAAAATAATAATAATAATTTCTTTTCTTAGTTTTAATAAAATTTTCAAGAATTCCCTTTTTCTCAAAGAAAATATAGCACAGCTCAACTTTTAGGCACATTATTCTTTTTCTTTCTTTTCTTATATGATGCACATCCCAATGAGCTCACAATTCATGATTATGATTTCACAATAGACATTATGATGTATTCCAGTGTGAGGTCACATATCAAGGTTGTGATGTCACAATGAACATTAAGTTGTACTCATACTATGATACAATAATTCACCATTATTATATCACAATGGACATTAGGATACACAATACTACGAGGTCATTATGTTTTCAATGTCATAATGGACATTTTGATGCACCCATCTATGAGGTCATTTCTCATGCTTTGATGTCTCACCATTATGAAGTCATATTTCATGATTGTGATGTCACAATGGACATTATGTTGCACACCACTATGAGGTAATAATTCGTTTGTGTCATCAAAATAGACATTATGAG
Source organism: Crocidura indochinensis (assembly GCA_004027635.1). Classification (NCBI taxonomy): domain Eukaryota; kingdom Metazoa; phylum Chordata; class Mammalia; order Eulipotyphla; family Soricidae; genus Crocidura; species Crocidura indochinensis. The sequence goes on from PVKC010006551.1 coordinate 10,834, forward strand.
GTGGGTCACTATGTCACCATAATTATGATTGTAACTTCACAATGGCCATTATGATGTGTTCCACTGTGAGGTCATAGTTAAAGATTGTGAGCTCACAATGGACTTTATGATGTAACCCACTATGAGGGCATAATTAATAATATTGTGACATCACAATGGACAGAAATAGAGTACCTCTATTGTTGTGATATCACAGAATCCTTTATGATTTGGCCTATTGTTCTTAAGTGTAATGGAATTGTCAAGATTGGTTTGAAAGATGAAATAACCTTATTTTCGGTATGACTAATGGAAGATAGAAATGTTCTACATTCTATAGCACTGAGTTCTGGAAAGACAAGAAATGAAAGATGTATTTTAGACAGCAAATTATATTTTACACAAAAACTGTTTTACACATGTTCTAATATTTTATTTATTTCATAGTAGCTTTTAATTATGGACTCAATAACAGGTAGACAGATATAAAGTCTATTAATATAAGATTATTTCTTGTATGTGTATGTGTGTGTCTGTTGGACCACATATGGTGAATCTTTGGAATTACCAGGATTTCTAATAGGTTTGGCGACCATATGTTGTACCAGGAATGGAACCAGTTCAGTTCATGCAAGGTAGACTCTGTACTTTTCTACCATTGCGCTGGTCTAAAAATTGATTCTCTCTTAACTTGACACTGCAAAATTATAACATAGACTGGAATAAAATAGAAGTATATGGTAAAATAGTAAATATATTTAAATGGTGTTGTGAGCGGGTGTTCAAGTTATATTCCACTATGCTTGGGGATTATTCCTGGCTCTGTGCTCAGAGATCACTCCTAGTGATTTATGAGAATCAAACCTGGGTTGGCTTCATGCAAGACAAAGTGCCTTATACATTGTGCTATATCTCTGGCTTCTTATTTGTTATATTATTGCAGTAAAAGAAAAGTCATATTTTGAGCAATGGGATTATGAGGTGTCAGGGGTCTAAACTGGACACTATCCATGTTAAACATACATTCCAGCTTTTTGTGATATCTCTCCAGTCAAAAGTCATTAAATTTCTTATGACAGTAGAATGCCTGTTTTGAACACAGGCAGGGGGTGGGGGAGGAGTGAGATAGGGGCATTGATGGTGGGAATGTTGCACTGGTGAAGGGGGATGTTCTTTTTATGACTGAAACTCAACTACAAACATGTTTTTAATCATGGTGCTTACAAAAAGATATTAACTAAAATTTTTCTTATGACACAAAGAGAAATATAGGGGTTAAGAAATGATACAGACATTATTTTAAAAATTTATCTTGTTTATCTTATTGTTGTACTTGGCAAACATATTCAATACTGTAAGAAAATGCAAATTGCTTGGTGCATATATCAATACATATACTTAATGCAATTTACATATACATTCACATAACATATGATGTTTGTCCTTTTAGCAATTCATATGAAAAGTTTGAAACATTTTATTAGCATCTAACCTGGTATTTACTGTAAGAGGAAGTTTATAAAGTTAAACAAAATCAAATGTATCATGTTGTGTTTTCTAATCTTTTAAAGATAAGTTTTCTCTGGTGCTTTAATACATTTTGATCACGAATAGAAATAACATCTTGTCTTCTTAAGAATATGGCTCTTTATTGTTGCATCAGTGCCTAAATACATGATTTACTGTCAATGGTTTATTCTCCAGTTTCTATTGTTCCCAATCCCTAAGATTTAATCACATTCCCTCCCAGTTGCAGAGCTACAGAAAAGGTAAAGAAAAATGGGATTTGAAACCTGGAGCTCGACTTCCAGGCAGGATAACAGACTAGGGCAGAAACTTGAAAAACAGAACAAAGCATTCGAAAGCACAAAGAGGTTGTAGTTATGAATGCTATATAGGCAAAGGAAATACCTTACCTCTGGCTGAGGATGCTTCATGAACTTTTACTCCCTCGCAATGAGAGTTCAACTCATTTGTAGACTCTGTAACCATTTGACAAAAAAATGAGTGAAATAAAAGCACAATGGGATGTAAGAAAATGGGGGGAAAAAGAGTAAAGAAAATGATTTGCTTTAAAAGTGTTTTATATCCATAATATTTTTAATCTAAACAAAAGAGTATTAAAATTATATTTTTTCAGTAAATAAAGGAATTTATATAATAAGTGAATGACCTTTATACCTCTTCAACAAAGCTATATCAGCAAAAGGAACTTTATAATGCATCTATTTCTAGGAGATATTGGTCAAATATCGGTATGAGAGTTTTAGGGACAGGTGGTTCTCTGAATGTTTTTCTTTTTTGTACAATATTAAGTCTTCTTATAATGAAAGCTCATGTAGGGATCACCTTTCCCTTTCTAATAGAGCTAACATAGAAGACAGCCTGAATCAACTTCCTGTTTGTGGCAGTAAATCCTTATCTATTATGGGGTCCTGTGCTTACTGAGTTTGAATAACCTTGGGATACTATTCAATGTCCAAAAATTTATCCTTTGTAGCTATTTCCCATTTTACAAATGATATTACTGCTATGGGTACTTTGGTGACAAAATTTCGTTATCTTATAATCTCTGGAGACAATCATTTTCTTGCGTATTATTATGCTATTTGCAGGTTCACAACTTCTACCCTTACAGATAATACATGCAGATATGCTCACTGTTCTCTAAAGCAAACGGAAAGCTAAAAAATCCATTTATATTTAAAAAAAGAATTTAGAGAAAAAACTTCCTTAGAGTGAAAAAGAAAAACACAGACAAAAACAGACCAATTACTTTATCACATCCAAAAAGGATTACTATTTAAAAAAAAAAAGAACTAGCACAACAGACACAAAAAAACCCCAAATAATTTAGTCAATAAAAGAGCAGATGATCTGAAAAGACTTTTCTCCAAGGAATTCTTATAGATTACCAGAAAGTAGTGGGAAAATATTCATCAAAACAGATTCTTAAAATTAAAGCCACAGTGAAATATTACCTCATAACTATGAAGAAAACGTTTATAACGCTCTTCAAAGAAATAGACAAGTGAAAAAATGGTGTAGAAAATAAGACACCTTTGTACACTCATAGTGGTATTATAAATTGATAGTTTCCATTAAACCAGACTATTCAAAAATATTAAAAGTCAGATTACTATATGATCCAACAAATTTCACCTCAAGGCATATAAAATAAGGTTATAGTATATTAATGCAAAAGATGTATTTATTATAATACTATTTAAAAATAGCCCCCACATAGAAGCTGCCTAATGCCCATGATTTGGTTGAATGAATGATTTGGTAAAATAAATGCTGCATATATACACAATAGAATACTACTCAGCTATAAGAAAAGATACAATCTTGTTTTTTTTATAATATTCACAACTTTATTTAAATAATGATTTAAAAATTTATTCAAAATACAGTTGTTTCAAATATTTAGTGTTCCAACACCATTCCCACCAGTGTGACCTTATCTTCATCAATTTACCCGATACCCAGCACCCTACTTTGCTGCCTCCTTAGTAGGCATAAAATAATTTACTTTATATTGCTTATTACAACATAAATCTCACAATGATATTATTAAGGTCATTGTGGATTAACTGAGCATTTAGGTGCTATTTGTGCCCTCTGTGTTATTGTTTTGGCTCATTGAACTTAGTGGTTTCAACCAAATTTCTTGTATTATTTGCTGTACTCCTACAGGGTTGTAAGTATGGTGAAATTTGAAAGGTGTTGTATGGCTTCATATGCTACTGCATGTTCCAGGAATTATGGGACAGGAATGATTCAGCAGTTTGACATTTCTGCAAGATTAATGGTGGAACTGTGTTGCTTGTATGCTAGCGGAGGTCAGGTTGTAGAGCTTGTTTTTTATATCCTGGAAGAAGTCAGGTCTTTGATAGGGATCTATCAGGTAAAGTGGTACTTGGCATGCTCCAATACCAAGAAGGCTTTAGAGATCCTAAGATGTATACTGGGAGGTCTACCTTGGATGAATCATCTGCAGAGTCTTTGAGAATCTGAATGCTGTTTTTTGATATAGCATGCATGGAATTGGAATGGATCACACTAAGCAAAATAAATGAGAAGAAAACAAATACCATATAATCTCACTTACATTTAAAAAATAAAGGGCAAAATAAAAGAAAAGGAAAAAGAAAACAAAATCTGTTAACTATAATGACAAAATGATCATTGAAGGAAAGAATATGGGAGGTGGAATGAAGGTGGAATGAAGGGGATCAATGGGCTATTGGTATATGGAATTAGATATTTGGTGATGGAGTCATAGAGTTTATGCATTTATCTAGGCATTCAGTTTTACTCCTGAAACTCATCAACAATTTTATCTCAATAATAAAAAAAAACTTAGTTAAATAAACAAAATTTACTATTCCCTTCCAAACATCCCAAGATCATTATGCTAGCTCTAAATTATCTATTCTAGCTAACATTTTAGCAACCCACATTAGCGTGATCTATTTGTTCAGGGTACAATCGTGTTTTCTAAAGACTGACAGATACTTAGATGTAATGTTGTTTCAAGACATCTTTAAGACTAATGGCTCTGTTCTTTATGACCATCTGTCTTATTGTGAGTATCCAAACATTTTTTCCCAGGTGTAAAGGGGGAGTCTGTCTTTCCCTCGACAATTTCCAGTTATTGTCCTAAGTAACTTATGATCCAAGCACAAGCTTATTCATTTACAAAAATGAAGAATGAAAATTTTCCTTTTGTAAGAAAAAAACCCCTAAAATTGGAGGGTACTGACTGTTAAAGTCATAGTTCAAAACTTCCATGTATTTAGTTAGGTTAAAGCTTCCGTAGTATGCAGTGTGACATATGCACCATTCTTTTATTTAGAGCTGTGTCCAGTTTAATATTGAACTAAAATAAAGTCACTGGCTTTATTTTGTCTACATTATAATTTTAGAGATAGAATGTTAAAGAAGAAATTTATTTTAGAATATAAATCTCTAAAGGTGGATAGATGGGACTTAAGGGAGAGATTTACTTTTTTCTTTGGTCTAAAAATGTAAAAAATGATATTCCAAAATTTTCTTAATGCATATGAACCAAAACAACTTATCCATATGGATTACTGAAAACTTATGTTCCAAGCCTGAAACTGATGTAGGAATTATAAATGAATGTTCTTGAAATTTAAGACAAGCCTCTGCTATCAAAATGCTTCTGTCATTCTTTCTAAAGCTGTCATATTCCTGATAAAACTGATGTACAATTCTCAAAGTTCTAAATTTATTGAGTTTAAAAGAGAGGCTGATTCATATTTTTGAAAATCCAGTACTTGGATGATAGATAGCCTGCATCAACTCCTCTGGTGAAAAAATATTAGAATTTTATTTGCCCTCTGCCGTGATTGAATATATATAGCTACTTGTTTGACAAAATGCACAAAAATGTTTCTTATATAGAGGATTAATCTTATTTATTTAATTAAAACAGTTTCAGGCTGGCAGCATATATATTTATATTTTAGTTTGTATTGCAATTTAAAAGAAAATAAAATCATATTTAGGTATTTCTCACTTGAAAAAAATGTCTTTCTTGTTTGTACTCATATTGAATGATTGCAAAAATACTTCTTTCATTTTGGGGCTTGCCACAGGTACACAGAATTGTACTTAAGCATGTTCTGCCTAGAGGAGCAACTGTTCTTTATCTTTGTGACAGAAACTATCAAAGGGGCTGTGCTTCATGGCTTGTCCAGTGACAATGTTCCAAAAAAATGGCTGATTGAAAATAAATTGCCAACCTACTAATGATTCTTGCTGAGGTAAGTCTCTCTGTTAGATGACTGTGGGCCACTTTTTTCCAAATAAATTTTTGAATGTCTACAGAGATTTGGTTTGGCATAAGGCAACCTCAAATAGTTTCTTTGACATTTCTTAAATGTTTTGAAGTATTTTTAAGAAATTAAAAATTGATGCTAAATATACCTATGATCATATCCAAATGATTAATAATTGATGGACTATTTTATGACACTGTAAAAAGCTCTTTTAGAAGTTATTCAAAATACCTCTCAGTTGAACTTTGAGAAACTATGAATTAATCAATTTTATATATTTTAATTTTATAGAAGTAGATCTTTGTATTAATGCCATCAATGAATCACTTGTGCTCTATCTTTGCTACATGTTAAGAACCACGTGCATAAATAACTATATCACAGGTTAGAAATAAACCAGCACCTTTGATTACTGTGAATGCTGTGGTAAACCTCCATAAATTATTGGATGAAAAAAACAAATTTGTTACTTTATACTTATGGAACACACAAGTTTAAAATAATTGATGTAACGAAAGCAAAGTTTTTTTTTTTTTAATCAGAGCTTCACTCCCTTAAAAAGAGCATTTCTTTGTCTTACTTGCATTGAGACAGCCTGCATTTTTTTTTGTTTTTTGGCCCATTACCATATTCAAAGCAAACAAATTAGCATCTTCTAGTTTTTCTTTATATTTTGATTATCATATTTGCTTTCAACGTCCAGCTCTTTCATCTCCCTGTCATAAAGACATCCTGATATGCCAAGAAAATTTTCTCATCTCAGGATCCTTAATTAGGCAACATTGGTTTAATTTTATTCACATACAATAATATATTTACAGATTCTGAGAATTGGGATATTGTTAGGAAAATATATTTTTTATCTTAGTAAACTCAGTAATTTTTCCATTATAAGAGACTACTTAACTGTCAGAAAAATTAGTAAAACTTCTGAAATAATCTATTGAACCATCCATATGAGGCACAATGGAGCCATACTTTTAACTAATAATTTAAAATTTACAGGAATAGTGTACATAACTGACAGTTAATAAATATACATTAAATAGATTATTGAATTTTTCCCACTGGACATGTTGATATTTTACACAGTCAAATGGAAGAACATTAAAAAGACATTGACCAGGGGCTAGAGTGATAGGACTGCCAATAGGGTTCTTGCCTTGCATAAGGTTAATTAGATTTGATTTCCAACATTCTCTATGGTCCCCTTAGCAATTTCAGGAGAGATTCCTGAGTTTAAATAAAAAAGTAAATCCTAAACATTGTCAGGTGTGGCCCCCAAATCACAAAGGATAATGACCAATTCAGCTAAGTACAGACATATTTCACAATCTATGTCCCTTTCAAATTTCAAGATACATGTTTAACTGTGAGGGTCACAAAATTAATCGCTTTTCATATTTAAACATAATAGTGATACCTTCACCTCTCAATATTATTCATTACAATGATGCATAAACAAAGATTTTGATACGATATCAGAGCATAGTATTTTGTTTGTTTGGGGACCTTAGTAGGGATGCTAAGATATTATTCCTAGTTATGAACTCTTAACTCTATCCTTCAGATTATGGAGAAGCACATTGGATGCTGGGGGATTCAACCCAGTTAGACTGCACACTAGACGAGTGCTTTATCCATTGCTCTATCTCTCCCGTCTCATAATAGGGTATTTCATAGTTAATGAAATGTAAAGCTACTATTAACTACATTATTTTCCAGGCAAAGGTTTGCAAGTGCCTACTTTCATAATTAAAGTTTTTGATATGATGAATTTCTAAATTACTTAAATCTTATTTTAGCTAAAAATCATGTTAGAAAGTCTGTAGTAAAATTGCAAAAGTTTTTAAATCTCAACTCTGCTAGAGCAAAGAATTTAGCAGAAGAACCAAATAGCATGTTTTAAAAATTTCCCCTAATTTTAGCATAATTTGATATGGTTTTTCATTTTAGAAGACTTTTTATATCAAAAGAGTCCAGTAAGTGCCTTCTTTTTAATTTTGTCTAGTTTTTTAGCTATTTCTAATATTTATATTTTAATATTTTATAAATAGAAAATCTTATTTATAATTATATATTCATTAATTATATTAATACAATATATTTAATACGTATATTCATATTATTATATCAAACTATATATTTGATTTTATATACTATATTTGACATTTTATATTATATTAAATTTTATATATTTAGTATCTACTAATATTTAATAAAAAATGCAGCAGCTCAGTGACAAGAACTGAGGCTACATTGTAATTCTTTAGTTATTCATTTCTACATCACTCTGATTTTGCTTTATTTTTGAAATCAGTGCTTCTTTTATAGGCAAAGTATTCATGTATCATTTTCTCTAAAAGTGAAACTTTAAACTAGTCCCCTAAAAAGTGATGCACAACTTTTCAGCACTTAGCAAATATCACTCTTGTGGGTGACTAGTAAGAATAATTCCATTTCTACCAATAAGAGGAGAAATCTTAGAAATAAGAGCATAGACGTGTGTGTGTGTGTGTGTGTGTGTGTGTGTGTGTGTGTGTGTGTGGTGGGAGGACTTCCTCACCTTTGGGGTCATGGCCACACTTGCTGAGGATCATCTTATGTAGTGTTTATTGAGAATAGATTACATTTAGAAATCTATGGCTCTTGTCTAATAGTTATGGGCATGGGAACATTTGGGCCAGGATTAAATCCAGGTCTTGAATTAACACTGCAAATTCTTTGCTCTTTGAATTATCTCTTCAGCTCTTGCATAAACATCCTAACTATACAGTTATATTTATTAATCTTTTCTTTAGGTTCTTTATTAATAGAGTATTTACATCCAATGCTTAGTACATTTAGATAATGCATATATAGTTTTACATGGTTGCAAAAAGAATAACACATACTAAAAATAATAAAGCAAATGTAGAGTGCTGAACTGATAGTACAGGGATTATGGTGCCAACCTTAGCTTTATCACTAGCATTATATATGCTATACCTAACATTGCTAGGGACTACTGGCGAGCAGGGTCAGGAATAGTCCCTGGATACATCAGGGTATGGAGGATTTTGCTAAATAAAATACATAAAAACGCATAAGCATATATTATAAGCATAAATACTAGTGGCAAGTCAGTTTTAAGATACCTCAATTATTTCCTTTAATCTTTACTTGAGCTCTACAAAATAATTATTTATGTCTTCTATTAATAGATGTGAAGAGTAAAGTTAAGAGAAAATGTGTTAGATTTACATTTAAAAATATTTTATAATCATAATATTTTTGTTTTGGGTTCACACCTGGTGGTATTCAGAGGTTACTGCTGACTCAGTACTTGTTGGGGCTATTTCTGGTTAATTCTTGGAGACCTGACAGTGTCAAGCTTGGATCCTGGGTCTAGCATGCAAGTCTTCTGTTCTGACTTCTTTGATCTCTTGCTTCAGTAGCTCTACCAAAACCTCATTCCATAGTTTTGGGATTTAAGCACTGTTACAGTAGGTATCAAAGTCTAAGTTCATAACCACTGTGCCCTTTTGAAGTGAATGATGACAGTGATTATTGCTAAACATTGTGTTAAGATCTAGACTTTATGAAAACCACGCTTAGGGGAGAAAAAATGACATAAAACTATATGTTCTCATGATGGAAAACAAACATAACCTTTCATCTGCTATATATTACTTTGGTAGGGCTTTGAGCAAAAGAATATATACCAGTTTAAACTTGTTCTGAAGACTTCTTCAATGATCCCTTTTCCTTTTCATGCTTCTTAGTTTTCAAACAAACATGGCACAAAGTATAATTTACTAACATGTTGGTTAGCTAATGAATGCAATCTGTTGATTATGAATTCCAAATTAAAATGGTCCTTAAAAAAGTATAGGATGAATAGATCTGATACATACTAGATTTAACTTTTTAGGGGAAGGATCTCTTTGTATTTATAGATAAGTTCCCAAGAGTTTCTGCTAATGGGCTCTATAGAATTGAGATTTCAGTTTTTCTTACTAGGATGATAAGTCATATCTCCTTAGTATACACAACTTTTCAGAATTTTTCAAATAGCACTTTTACATATACTCCTGAACATGAACAATGCTAATTTGAATCATTATCTGTTAAAAAATATTGAGAAAATTAACTTAGTCATTTCTGTAAAACTTTCACTTTTCTTTCCCTAGAAATAAGGTAGGTTTAATTATGGCTAGGTATGGATGCTTACATTTAGTTAGCACCACTGATGCAATTAGACCACTGTAAAAATCCCATATTGCTATTTTAGAATGATAGTGTTAATAAGATTCATTTGATAACTAGCAAAGATCAGAGGTTACTCAAGTATTTGGAGGTTATGTTTAGAATTAAGATTACAATAATACAAGGTTTTATGGCAGTAAAGGGAGTAGTCTTGAGCCCTAGCTGAGTTTATTTAACTTCATATTTTCTTTTATATTTCTCCAAATATCTATTTCAGCTTCTGTTTCTTCTCTCCATAATTTGAGCTTTCCATCCAATTGTGAACATTTGTATTATTTTTTTTATATTTTATGTTCAACTTTTGGAGAGATATCTCTTGGAATACTTTCATCACCAACATCCTCAATAGTCCATGTGCTAATATTTTAGCCAATTCCAGATGATATTTTTGCAATAATTTTCTAGGTAGTGGTTTAAAGTCACAAAAAATCATTCATAGTTAGGAGACCAGAAGTTCAAAATCAAAGTTTGGCCAATATCTTAGTAATTTCTTGAAGACTATAGATAATTTTCACTGGTTCTACCTTTAAGCACTTCAGAAGACCCTTGACCGTAGTTGCCTAGTTTCTACATTTTTACCTATTTTCACAAGCTGTTTTTTTTTACCCACTTTATCTTCTCTTTAATCACTTGTTTTATTGGGGCTGGAATTAAACCTGGGTCCTACATATGCAAAACATATGCTCTTTAATATTTTGATATACATCTTCAAAATCCAGTTGAAAAGAAAAGACTAAATACTTGAATATGCACTGTGAAGAATTCTCTATATTTTTGTCTTCCAATATTTGAGATCTTCGTATTGAAATCACAGGTCCAAAGAGAAGCAGGACAGATAAAATACAGATGAATGTAGCCTGATGGAATTCCAGAGAAAAAGATGATTTCATTCAAGTGAGAATTCTTTTTTGTTTTAAATTCTGACTTGGATTTTGCACTTGATCTCAGTCTGAAAGGTCAACTTTTGAGATTGTCAGAGGCAAAGCAAATCTCTTTACAATAGAACTTGTGACCTAGTTTATCAAAACTACTGATGGCTAAAACTATCTATGCAAAACTAATTCTGGAGCTTCAAGGGATTTGACCCAATGAGAGATCTTGGGTTTAAGGTTTGATCCCTGGCCCCACTCTCCATGACTAGTGTAATCCCAGCAGTAGTGTTGTCTAAGGTCTTTGATACCACAATAGAAATACCTCCAGCTATTATAAAAGTCATGTGCTATTCTACCTCAACAATATAACAGAGAGTAGAGGGAAATAATAAATATGTGTTAGTATTAGACATTACAATTTTTTTATGTCTAATACTCATTTATTGGGGCCAATGAGGTGGCACTAGAGGTAAGGTGTCTGCCTTGCAAGTGCTAGCCAAGGAACAGACCGAGGTTCGATCCCCCAGAGTCCCATATGGTCCCCCCAAGTCAGGGGTCATTCTGAGCGCTTAGCCAGGAGTAACCCCTGAGCATCAAATGGGTGTGCCCCCCTCAAAAAAACAAAAAAAATACTCATTTACCCCAAAATGTTTTAGCTCAATGATTATCTGTAAAAGCTGATAAAAATAATGTAAATGTCTTCTGAAGAGATGAAGCAAACAGGTTTTTCTATAGTTTGAAGTACTCTGCTTAATTTTATATCATTCATTTCTGTTATTTTTTTTAATCTGTATCACAATCAAGCCTTTTGGAAAACAGGGCTCTTTTGTACTGTTTTTGGAGAATCACATGGATTCTATTTTATTTTATCCAAGGCTACCATTGCTGAGAAAAGATATCTCTTAGAAAAAATATATGCACACAGTTATGTATCACAACCATAACCAACCACAAAAGTTTCAGTGAGTAAAATTTGTAACCCTTGGCAAAATTTGCACATTGATTTGGACTTGTATGAACTTTTATTTTCATCTTTATCCCATTTACAGTGAGAAAATTTATTGTAGAGAAAGGATATTTGCACATCTTTGGTTACTTTATCTTATTTACATCATATGCATGTACTTTATATGTCTTTTGTGTATCTTAATATATCTATGTACTACTTTACTTTTATTATCTTTTCCTAGGTTCAGTGAAGTGGGGTGTATTAATTGCAGATCTGTAAAATAGCGAAAAAATTGTTGACATTTCCAAAAATCACTATTAAATAAGAAATATGTTTTCATAAACTTTCATGTTCATTCTGTGGCCAATTAAGGAATTGAAGTTGTTTTTAATGGCAGAAAGTATTTTTACATTGAAATATATTTGTTTTATGAAATATATTTTTTATTCTCTGAGGAATATCCATAATGTGAACATGAATTAAGAATGAAGATGCTTCTCTTAAGATAAATTTTAATTTTCCATAATAAATAAATATTTTTTTGTTTTTGTTGTTTTTTTTTGGGGGGGCACACCCATTTGATCCTCAGGGGTTACTCCTGGCTAAGTGCTCAGAAATGTCCCCTGGCTTGGGGGACCATATGGGGCACCGGGGGATCGAATTGCGGTCCTTCCTTGACTAGCACTTGCAAGGCAGACACCGTACCTCTAGTGCCACCTCTCTGGCCCTATAAATAAATAGTATTTAATTAATGGATAATTATAAAATTATAGGTGTTTTATATTTTCTTTCAGGAATTTATTGTGAAGTGAATAATAAAATGTAGAAGAAATAAAAATATTCTAAATTTTGCAAATTGACAATATAGCTAGCTATATGACATATATATGATACATATATGACAATATAGCTAGTTAGTTCTTAAACACAGACAATGGGAATACTTTATTATATTTTCTTTTTTTTTCGGGCCACACCCATTTGACGCTCAGGGGTTACTCCTGGCTAAGCGCTCAGAAATTGCCCCTGACTTAGGGAGACCATATGGGACGCTGGGGGAACGAACCACGGTCCTTCCTTGGCTAGCGCTTGCAAGGCAGACACCTTACCTCTAGCGTCACCTCGCCGGCCCCTACTTTATTATATTTTCATACATCATAGACTTATGTACTTATGTAAAATTATAATTCTTCTATTTTTATTAATATTTAAAACATCAGAAAGAAACAGGGTATAACTATTATGTAAAATATGATGTGGGATTTTTATATTCTAAGTACTATAGAGTGACTTTGCTGCTTAAACTTACACGCAGTATTTAGAGGTTCACTTTGAACTTTGTTCATATGAAAAGACTCCCAAAATTTTGAAATTATAGTTATTCTTTCCTTTCTATCTTTGTTTAATTTATTTGATGTTATTTGCTTAATTGTTGAGATTATTTCTTATACACTATGTTCTAGGTTTGTTATCAAATTTATAATAGTTTCAGAGAATGAAACAATTGGCTTTTCATTTATCTAACTTGCATAAGAATTTCATTAAAATATTCACAAATCAGCATATATGTTTGACATAGAAGTTATTGGAATGGTTCTCTTTAAAATACGGTCATATATCTCTTGGAAATGGTCATGTATACATTTTCATTTTTAGCTGAGGGATGGATCATTTGTAGAGATGCTCAAAACTTACTCTGCTGCTGTGCTCAGGATTACTCCTGGCTCTGCACTCAGAAATTACTTCTGGCAGTGCTAGCAGGGACCTTATGAGATGTTGGGAATCCCTAGTTTTAATTTAATTTTTATTTTTTCAACCTTAGCTAAAACCACTTAGTTAAGGTTTTTTTTTTTTTAACTTGATTGATGATTGATTGATTGTTGGGCCACATCCAGTAGTGCTCAGGTGTTACTCCTGACTTTGCACTTAGAAAACAGCCCTGGCTGGCTGGTGGACCATATGGGATGTTGGGAATCGAATCGGGTCCCTCCTGGGTTGGCCACATCAAGCAAATGCCCTACTACTGTGCTATCTCTTTGGGCTCCAGTTTTAATTTTAAAACATTGAATTTTGTACTTTGAAAAATTTAATTTTAGTTTTTTGGTTTTTGGGCTAACTCTTGATATTTGTTGTTATTTTCTATTCAAGAGTAGGGATATTAATCATTAGTGATTCAGAGGTGTTTCTCTACTGATAAATATGTTAGTATTATCATGATCCTGATGAATAAGGAAATGGTTAGGAAGGAATTGAAATGATGTCGTGATTTAAAAGTCAAATGACCACTTTTTGACAATGACATTGATAAACAGATATGTGAGACAGTATAGGTAAAAACTAACTGGGCAAAGAGGTTATACAAAGAAAGTGAGTATGTTGACTGTAATAATATTACCCTATAAAGGCATAAATGTTGAGCTGCCTATGCTAATATAAGATCCTCAGACATCCTTATTCAAAGACTCTTCATTAACTTCCATAGATTTCCATAGAAATTAATTCCATGGAAAGTAATTCCATAGAAACACTTGTGTAGCAGACTACTAATGCCTGCAAAATAAATTATTTTTACGTTCACAAGACCTTGTAACTTGTGGGAGAAAAGCGGGACGGAGGAATAACTGCTAACAGAAAATATGAATGTAAAAATGAGAGACCACAGCTTGTATGTGGGACTGCATGCGTGAAAAGAAGCA
>PVKC010006552.1:0-30923 GCA_004027635.1 Crocidura indochinensis
TAGACACTACCTGGTGGTTTTTTTTTTTCCCCACCACACTTCCTGCCGTGGTATCTTGAATTGTCTCTCCACCCTCTAAGTGCTGAAAATGTCATAAAGAGAAATAAGGAATCAGGGTAAGGAAAAGAAAACGAGTAGAATACAAGGCCCTGAATTAGGAATGAATACTGGGGACCAAAAATCGGTGTTACACACTGAAGATAAAGAATTAATGAGAGAAATTGTCAGAATAAAATGCCTTCTCTCTTTTGTATTTTCTCTTCTGCGCCTTACACTGATTTCCCTGCAAGAGGCCTATCCTGACCCTCAGAATCCCAAAAGAACCTTTATTTTCCAAAAGAATCTCCTTAGAGAAGTCCAGAAAAGGGGCAACAAATGTGGCTCAAGTGGTATGATACATGCCTAACATATGTGAAGCTCTAAATTCAATTTCTAGTGCTGCAGACCCCCCCATACATTTCCAGGTCTACACATGAACAAGGCATACCAAGGAGACCTGGGAATGATTTCCCTACAACAAGTTCTTAAAGGAGTAGATAAAGATCAGAAATAGCTTTTCCAAAGGTATGCGTGTGAGTATACGAACACAAGAATTGTCCAGTGTCTCTTAAGGGAAGACCTGTGCAACTTACAAAATTGACTGGCCCAATTTTTAAATGACAGCATACATTTAAGTCCTTTTTAATATCTTTTGACAAAATGATGGGTCTAGTTCTCCTACCTGAAATCTCATCTGGCCTGCTGATTTGCTTTGAACCCCAAATTACAATAAAATGAATGCTGTGCCACTTCCAAGCCATGTATGCAGAAGCCTTGCATGTTTCTGCTTACCTGCTGCATTTGGTCTCCACTACCACCAGTCTGGAGCTCATATGAGTTGGATAATACTTTAAAAGATAAAGATAATGTGACATAATACAATTGTGGTTACCACTGATTTTATATTATCACAAACTGATAGAATAATGGATGAGTATCTGGGATTTCCCAGATCAGAAAGAACCATTATTCAGCCTTAATGCCTGAATCCTATACTTTGACCCCACTGAAGTTTTGAATCCTTCCATTAGATTCATTCACATTGCTTTCCAATACCAGTTTAAACATCTCTTCTAAAATCCTCTTATAAAATTAACCAAGCACCATTCATCAGGGTGTTCCTCTTTTGGGGCAGGAGAGATAGTACAGCAGGTAAGGTATTTGCCTTGAACTTGATTGGCCCAGAGTTGATGTCTGTTACCCTATATGGTCTCCTGAAGCAAACAGATTTGATTCCTTAGCTCAGAGCCAGGAGGAATCCCTAAGCACAACTGGGAGTACACTAAAAATATTCCAATGAATGAATGTAACCCCTTAGATTTATGGATACTCTTCTGGACCACACACAGCATTTCTAGCTCCATTTCTTCCCTGCTCTCTGTTTCCAGACAAATCTTCCTTGTTTCCTTAACTCTTCCCCCAAACTGTCATGAGTTCTCCTGCCTAAGCTCTCTACATTGTTTTTCTATATCCTCCTTAAGCTTGACTCACCGAAATAAACTCAAAACTTACAAACTGAAATTATGACCTCAAGCACCTTGTCTCTCTTTTCTTTAGGCACAACATTGCTCAGTTTTAAAATAATAAAATTGAATTCAGTAGAGTTTCCAAGAAGAGATGTCTACATGTAATGAAATGAAACTTAGATGCTCCATAAATATTCTTTCCTGATATATTCTCCTGACTGTTTCTGAGTCTGCTCATACCCCACCATCTCATTACTGCTACTACCTCATTTTTGTTTGTTTGGGGGGGGGTTGTCTGTTGAACTGTGAGGTCATGCCATTCAGCATATAGATATAAAACCAGAGCATGTGATTATAAATCCCAGTACTGACCTTAATCCACAAAGTGATCTTAGATATATTACTTATTATGGACATATTATGTCCATTTCTTCATCTATTTACAAATATGAACCATCTTTTATTTTTCCTACCAACCTTCAGGAATTGACATATAAGCTGTGGGCAATGGTGTGGGGAGATGTAAGTGAAAGCACTCCTATGTAGCTAAACCAAGGTATGCCAATATCATCTTGACATAGATGATGCCATTCTAATTCTAGAGAGAGCTGATCCTTTAAACTCTCATTTATTAAGCCCACTTTAGATACTTGTGCAGGTTCTGCTTCTAAATAAAAATGCAATATGCACAGAAGACACAGAAAAGTCTATGATTTAAATGTTCCTTCTAATGGGTATACCATGTTCTATGTTATCTTTAGAGAGATTATTGAGGAAGGAACAGGGTAGGATTTTTCTCAATAATATACTTGGTCAGAGAGGCCTCCTTGATTGGCCCTAACATGCAATGAGCTTAACATGCAATGAAGGTTGGGCCTCCATGTGTCCAAAGCAGATGCCCAACTAGAAGATTCTCTCCCTTATGCACACCTCACCTTCTCCATACCACCATTCTCCTCAGAATCCTCTTTCTCTTCCTGCCCCTTCTCCCTTGGCCTCCAACACTTCAAATTCCCATAACAGAGGTTCTCAGCACTTTGATGACTCTTATGACCTCCAGTCAGGCCTTCAGTTAGGTAACTGTCTCTCCTTCTTGCAACCCACCCTCATATTTCACATTCAAATGTTAGAGGGCATGCAATTCCTTTAGACAAAGTTTCTTTCTGAATCTTTGCTTGTCTGTCATTGCCACCACCATCATCACCAACCTTTAAAACTCAGGAGAGAATCTTCATCTTCCAGGAACCTTATACTTCTAGAAAATCAGCTCCAAACGTCATTAGCTTCCTTCTCTAGTTTCATAACCCTTCTTAATACTATTTTCATGCATTAGTTCCCTATTTTTGTATGCTTCCTTTTGGACTGTGAAAGCAGCCAAGGTCCCAACTATCTGAGCTCCAGCATCTGACAGTACTCATGCATGGGAAATGTTAGAAACAATCTGGAATAAGTCTCTGTGTCTCGATTAAGCCAACAGAGGAAAGTGGCTTTGCAGAGTAATGACTATGCTCTGGACTTCCAATCACAAACTCAGCCCTATAACATTCTATATACCCGAGCCCTGGAAGACCACAACTAAATCTGTAAAGACATCACTTCACTTCTTTCACAAAACTAGAGTTTATGGTCATCAAGAAATGTGTCAACTGTGCTACATATTCTCTGTCACTGAGTTATGGAAAAACAGAACGCTTTTCTGTACAATAGAACAGGTTGTGTCAACTGCAGTGCAAACATCAGATATGGTTCTTATAGACATGATGAAGTAGTCAAAAGACTTGCTCTCATGTTAGAGACTAGTTCAGAGGTAAAAACACTTGCCTTGCACACAGCTGATCAAAGGCATGAGCGTAGCTGAACAGAAGATATTTTGAGTATGAGTTGCAGGGAACCACTTTTCAGCTGGCTCAACTCTGTGGCCTTGAATAAGAGCCTGTATATGCTAAGTTTGAAATTAAGAATAATTAAAATTAGAGGTCAGGAGCCTGTGGATTTGAGGACTATCTGCCTCTTTGCAGATTTCAACATTTCCCAAATCAGTCTCTGGTTTTAGTTCACCTTTCATTGTATATACAAGAGCTTTACCTACCTGGGAGGTCATGTGAGTTTCGTTCACAATCACTCGCGCACACACATACACACATACACACACATACAGAAAGACAGACAGAGAGTGAGTGAGAGAGAGAGAGAGAAATAGGGTTCTGAATCCCTTGCCCCTCAATATTCCCCTCAATCTGGAGAACTAAGTATAGCCCTGTCTGGTGTAGTTAAGATTAGATAGAGCTGTAGTGATATTGTAGTAATATTGTCACTCTAGCCTGTTGGTGTAGAGGAAGATTCACCTCCAAAACTGGGATTTACAATCTTGCTGTATCTTTCTTGCAACAACTTGGATGTCAGTTGGCTCATCCCAAAAAGCCAATTCCTGAGAGCAGCAAAGAGGAGAAAGGAAGATGCGTTTTACTAGCGACTTCATGGCTAATCCCTTTCTCAGATGAAGTACACAGCAGCAAACAAACTGGCAAGACACGAGGCTTCCCCTTAATCCCTTCAGCTCATCTTCTCTAATGAATCCAAACATCACACCCATGCCAGAGTCTGGCAAGCCTGACTCAACTGCAGAGCTGAGTGTGGGACACACAGGTCCTGCTCTCAGAACAGAAGCAGAGACAAGTCCTCGTGTTGCCACTTATTGTTCATCTGTCTTTGGATGAGTCACAACATGCCCTTTCCATTTACCTTACCTGTAAAATGGAGTTGGTGACTCAAGGTTCAGAACAGGCAATGGCTATGAGATCCCCTCACGAAACACACCAGAGGGCTAACTACCAGTTAGTTATTCTTGGATTGTGAAGATCTACTCACCATTTAAAACCCTCCTGTAGAGAAAGATTTATGCTTCCCACCTTTGGGGGTTTCATGAAAATGTGACAATGCCTAGCACTTAAGGAGCACCTCTGTTGAATACTTGCTAGATTTTTTTAAATGGGCAATGGAAAGATATTTCCCTGGGGATACAGGTATCTCTTCACCATCTAAGCTAAAAGGAAGAAGAGAAAATTTTATCTATAGAAAGTGTAGGGCCCTGAGGATAAATTTAAAATAATACTTTCTGAATAGAGAATATGTATGTGTGCATATGTGTGTTTTGATGATTCCTTCTGTAGCTGGAAGGCTGCATTAAATTTGAATAACATTGCACTCTGAAAGACAATTCTGGGCTCTTGGTCATGTGAATATTTTTTGCTCAAAAATATAATAAAATTTTTTCACTCAAAAAATAATAAAGGTGGCATAATAAGATATGACCTGCTTCTTATTCTAGATTCATTCTTTTTTTATTCATTTATTCATTCGTTTGTTTACTGGTTGTAAAAGGCAAGCCTCATAACAAGATGAAAAATGCCTGATTCAGTCTTTGTGGTGAAAGACTTGGTGATCATTCCAGATATTGGCGCCTCTGGTCTATGAAGTATGTGAAATCCTACTATTGTTTCTCCCTGTGCCACTGACCACTATTTCTTATCTCTAGATTCAGCATTACAGAGCTCAAAACACAAGATCTTCCCCCACCCACACAGCAATCATTTCTGCAACTATAATATATAGTGATGGAATTCTACAAAAAAAATCTCTCTTTTGAAGACTGAGCAATTCTAGGTCTACACAAAGAAATGCAACAACTGCTATGATTCTAAATGCAAACTCTGGATTATAGATCATGCAAATGGCATGTACATAAGGCATTTATCCCTTAAATTTACCCACTGCTTTTAAAGACTCTTTCTGTGACTATACTCAACACAACTGCTCTGTCTTTCCTACCCAGGTATAATCTGTAGTCTCACATTTCTGTTCCTTGTCATTTCTCCCCTCTCCTTTCTGCTCCTTTCTCTCCCAATCTATTCCAATTGTATCCTTAAGTTTTCAATTCCCTGGGATGGAAGAGAGAGCACAGAAGTTGGGCATTTGCTTTACACGCTGCCGACCCAGAACGGACCTGAATTCAATTCCCGGCATCCCATATGGTCTCCTGACACTGCCAGGGGTGATTTCTGAGTGCCGAGACAAGAGTAACCCCTGAGCACCACCGGATGTGTCCCAAAACAAAAGCAAAACAAAAAAAGTTTTAATTCCCTGACCCAGGTTAGAGTGAATAAAAACTTTTCTGCTATACTTGCTGTTCCTAACTGCACACCTGCCCATTATTCTCCGCCCTTTCCTGTCTTGGTACTGTACCCTGGCAAAATAACATTTCCTTCCCTATGTTTTATGCTTCCAAATTTTTTTCTCCCTGGGTTGCTGCTTCTATCTCAGGCTGGCAGCTCCATTGTTATTATGATCATATATTAAGTTTAATGTGTCCACAAGGCATTTACACACTCATAAAAACCAGGCCCTCTAAGAGCTCCTCAGGCTAAAGACAATAGAAATTCCCTCCCAAGCCTTGGTGGTGCACTGTGCCATCACAGCTTCTAAATGTAAAAGCTGGGTGGTGGTGGTTTATGGTTGCTTGTGCTATTTTTGATGATGTATATATAGCATTTTGAGGAGGAATAAAGGATTTCCCAGCTTATAAGTAGAGCCTAAAACTTGATTACTGACATTTTGAGCAATATCCTGCCATATTAATGATATTAATAATAGGTGACATTTTTTAGTACATCCTGGC
Organism: Crocidura indochinensis; assembly: GCA_004027635.1. Taxonomy (NCBI): domain Eukaryota; kingdom Metazoa; phylum Chordata; class Mammalia; order Eulipotyphla; family Soricidae; genus Crocidura; species Crocidura indochinensis. Next base: position 6,181 of record PVKC010006552.1, read on the forward strand.
TGCCAGGTGATACCCAATTTTACATGCATTCTCCCACATCATCTGCTGAATGGTTCTGTGCAACAGGTAGTATTGAACTGAGAAGTGTCTAACAAAAGAGGAAAATTGAGAACAGAGAAGTTACACAATGAGATCAAGGTCAAATAACAAGGGAAGTGGGAAAAGTGCAATCATACCAAACTCAAACATATTTCAGAGCCTGCCTGACTGCTTAAGCATACACAGACATGAAGCATTATTGGAAGAGGCTTTAGCTTTAAGGTCTGTGCACTCAAATAAGGTCAAAACAGGTGTGAAACGTTAAGTGAGCATTGTGGGTGTGTATTTCTCTCTAGAAGAGCTGCCTAAAGACCAATCTCTCGGTTCTGACAAGGATTTCAGTGCCTATAAGACCATCACTTCCCATATCCCCTGAATTTATCTTTATTTTTCCCAACCTTGTAATCTTGGAAACAAGGGAAATGAGCAAATAATACAGAGAAGAGAAGATCTCTAGAAATGGTAAAACTGTGTACTAAGAGTAATCAAAAAGATAACTTAGCAAGCCAAACACCTTGACCATGGATGTGGGCTATGTAGCTAGCCTAGCTTCCCTGAAGTAGATGGCAGACCAAGTAGATAATGATTTCCACTAATCTCTATCCTGTTGCTCTATCCCATGCTATGGGTTATGTTCTTCCTTCATCCCTCCCTCCTTTTGCTCACCATTCTCTTCACACCAACCATTTATAGACTACCACATGGAAAGCACTGATATCAATGAGGTTTCTTTTCAACTTATGAAAAACCAAGCTCAAAGAGACTATACTTTGCCCAGAGCCATGCAGTACAGATGTTGGACAAGAACTATTCTTCCTGGATCACAGGACAGCATATTTTACAAGTAATGTGAGGATGTAGGGACCCCCCCCTTTCTTGATCATGTCTGGCACAAGGATGGGCTGCTAACTCCACAGAGTAAGACCCATCTGGGAAACTGTATTTCCTGAGAAGTCTCCTGGAGTTTCTGTTCACACATACTCATTTGTAAGAGAAAAGTTCAAACATGCCAAAATCCCCACCATGTCCCACCTGACATTTGCTCCTCAATCACAGAGTTTATAAAATTACTGTGCTCTGTGTGCAGATCAGAGCACGGTTTTTTAAAGCACATACTAACCTCAGGGCTCAGGAGATGAAACAGCTGAAGGATAACATTCACAAATGCATCAAGATTCACAAAACTGAAAGAAAAAGTGGCATTGTTCTAAGGATTTAGTATAAAATAGCAACAAGGAGAAGTATTATGTCCACATAGTTTATATTTTAGAGAAAAAACAAACAAGCAACTCAAATGTGTTGGAAGGGCTTCCCCAAGACTCCTGAGGAATGAGAAGGAACAACTATGAAGATTGTAGAAAGTCCATTGGAAGAAATTACTCTTCCCAAAACATGTGGAGAAAAGTTTGACACACTAGGGATCACTCCTATAGTCCAGCAAGAGGATAGATAGAAAGATGAGATTACATGGGCAAGGGGTTTGATTGGATAGAACCATATAAATCATAGGCCACACTTAATTCTTTTTCCTAAGTGCAATAGAAAGTCATCAAAAGAATTAAAATGACAAAGAAACACTATTTAATTTATACTTTATTCAAAATTTAAAATATTTTATTTAATTAAAATACTTTATTCAAACACAAATTTCAAATATTACAAAGTAATAAATATAATACAATCATTCCCATTTATAAATCACCCAGAATCAACAATTATCAAAATTTAAAGTTTTTGTTTTTCAGACCATACCTGGTGGTGTTTTGGCTCGATCCAAGCACCTTATTTATTGTATTGTCACTCTAGCCCAAATTTTGACATTCTTACATCATTTCTTCTACTGACTTCCATCCTCTTCATTTCTCCCTAATTAAATTTGTATTTATTATCGTAGAATCTCTCCCTCCGCACTTAATTTCTTTTCCAAATCTCTTCTCTTTGTGTAACTTTAGTTACGTTATCAATGTCCACTAGTTTGTTTCTTCATTTTGTTTAGTCTGTTCAATTTTTTGTATTGAACACAGGGATAAAATAATTCAGTTGTCGTTTTCTTTTTCACTATGTACTTTCCTCCATATCATCATCTTACTCTTTCAATTTTGTTGCAAGTTACATTTTATTTTTTATATTCCTGAATAATATTTCATTGTGTAACTGTGGCATGTTCTATAGTTCTTTTTTCCTTCTATAAAGGATTAGATTGTCTTACACTAAATAATGAAAGTATTAACTGCATTAGTTTGAAAAATAAGACCCATGTTCTTATAACATAACATTTCTTTTATTTTGGGGCCATAGCTGGTGGTGCTCAGGGATTATTCCTGGCTCTACACTCATGTTATTGGGTGGTATTCAGGGGACCATATGGGATACTGAACATTAAACCTGAGTTGGCTGTGTGCAAAGCAAGTGTCCTTTTCATAGTTCCATCCCTAATATGACATTTTTATCTTCCAGAAAGTTCCTTTATATACAATCTCAGTTAAACTCTACCAGCAATGACTATTCTGACCTTTTATTTTATTTTAGCTTACTTGCTTTAAAATCTTTTTAGGATACTACAGTGTTATTTTACTGTATATGGCTTCTTTCACTCTGCATGTTCTGATGCTAATCCATTTATGTATATCAATGGTTGTGTTTTAATTTTTTGGCTAATTCATATTTCATTATGTAAATATTCAATGTGTTTGTCAATTAACTTGCTGATAGATATTTGGGTTGTTTCCAACTTCTGTCCATTGCAAGTTAACCTGCTATGAATGTTATACACTTCTTTCCATAGACATATGCTTGAATCATCATTGATAAATACCTGGGAGAAAAGAAATTTATACCTTTTGTAAGTATTAGGAATAAAGTAAATGGAAGCAAAGATGATGACTGAAAAACCAGTTAAGATGTGCTAGGAATAGGTGAGGGGAGATTGTAACAAGTAAGAATGGATTAAGAGCGATTTAAAATGTGTTGGTGAATGCAATCCATTGTATATGCTGAGGTAACTTGGAGATTAAAAAATGCAATCATTAAAGATGATAACTCATAAGAACCTAGCTTGACTGAACTAGCTGCATTTGAATATTTTTAAGAGTTAAGATGGTAGCTGATAAAAAGTAAGTTTCTGTTTTGTAATACATGAAACATCCAAGGGAAAACAATAGGGGGAAAAAACAGACCCACTTGATTCTATGATGTAGCTTCTTCCTTGTGCAGATGCAGACTTCTCCCTAAAAATACTTCATGATCTGGAAATAAGATGGAATGTGAATCTTATTTCAAAGTAATGTACTTATGTTGGTCCACTGGTAACAACTTCCCGAAACACTGTAGTGGAAGAAGCAGAATCTAGGTTTGCAATCGTAGGCAAAAAGGCGCAATGTCTTCTCTAGTATGTAAATCAGTGTGGTTGAATTCCGTTAGGTACTGTCTGCCTCTAATCAAGCAGAAATCCATGACCATACCCTAAGAAAGTAAAATGTCTGCTCTAGAATAGCCAAGAATTAACAAAAAAGACCAGGACCCTAATTGTGAAAAAATGTAGATCAAGTCAATGGGTAAATATTATTTTCGTTTCTTTATTCCAGTTCCTTTAACCAACATATCTGTTGCTTTTGTGTGCTACAAATCTTGGGTGAAAGTCTTAGATCTTTTACCTGATCTGCAAATAAAGGAAACAAAACCATTATATATTGAGTTTCTCCACTTCCCTTGAGAGCTCTTTAAGCCTGCTATTCTTGGGAAAATCCATCCCAGAGGATTTCAAACTTTGGAACACAATAATGCATCATTTAAATACACTGGGGAAATGTCAAGAAGAGATTATATAGACAATCAATGTGTAATCATTGACTCCTTTCCTTTCCCAATAGAAGGCATGAGTGAGCTTGCTATTAACAAAACTATGCATTTATTAATTCATTTGTTTAATCACCAACATTTTAGTGAGCACTTAATATATCCAGGCCTATAGTTACATAAGTAGGAGACATTATCCTCGTAAAGACATGAACATTGTATTCACAAAGGCTTATCTAGAAATGTAGCTAAGTCCAAGGAAAACTCAATATTTCACTTTGTTAATATTATAGGACAAATCAGAGAAGACTCCACTGAGGTTGGCAAGTCTAAACTGAATTTTAAAAGAAAATTAAATTACATTTCTCCAGAGGAAACACTGGGAATGAGCACTCTGAGTAGAGAAGCCAGCATGACACAGACCTGAATGTGGAATGGAGCAGGGGCCGGTGCTAAAGTCCAGTTGAGAGAGTGATTGAGAAAACCAGGCTAAAGCTGCAGAGGTAGATAGTCTATTTGATGATAGGACTTGAGGCAATTCTGGCTTCCATGCAAGAACTTAAATGAATTTTAAACAGAGAGGGACTATACCAGATATTTTAGAAAGCTGGTGCAATGCAGTGGCTGCAAGAGAGGAGGGAAGACAACAGAAATAAAACTGCAAGGAGGGAAGAAAGGGAAGGGAAACAAGGACAAAAGGTCAAGCATTGGACCAAGAGTCATGAACCCTGGCTATGATGAAGATCATTGTGAGAGCATGGCAATGGGAACAGAAAACAGAGTAAAGTTTAAAATTCAGGAGATGTTTAGAAACAAGCATAGGTAAGATTGAGCAATTAAATGGAGAGTAAGAAGATGAATATGAGAGTATGAGTGTGTAGGGATAGTAAAAGGAATCTACCTTATACTGAGCAGGGAACTTAGAAAATGCCTGGGATAGTATCAAGGGTGACCAACTTCCAAAGCCAATATTTATTCCACTATTCAACCCTTTCAAATAGCTTGACTTCCAGTTCCATCACTTTGTCTTGCATCCATGAAGAACCTTTCTACAAAAGGTTCTTTTGCACATATACATGTGTGTACACCTCCACCTATTTAAGCATGGTTAACTGCAGCTGCTTGTTCAATGCCCAATTCAAATGCTTCCTGTCTTAGATCCTATTACCTGAAAGCATCTTCTTAAACAATGAACTCTGAGTTTCCTTCACCTCTCTCTTTATGTTGTACCTGTGCTAAAAGTCATTTCTGAGCATCAGTTTTTCCTGCTGAACTGTCAGCTCCTTGAGGCTGCCACTAAGTTTACTCTCAGTATTTGGGGTGGGGGGATTCATTTATATGGGTACAATAATCACTTCCCATATAATGTGCGTGGACACATACCATCTTTTGGGATCTACCCAACTGCCTGGTCATGCTGACCAGCAGGAGATCATAACCACCTTAGAGATCAAGCCTGTAGATTGAAGTGACAGATCTGGAATCAAGATCCTTTGGATTTGACACTCATTCCAGAGTGTCAACTATGAGATGGATACCTAGAGCTTTGAAAATGTTTTGAAATTTGCAAGTCAGTCTTCAACCAGTCCTGGCTATTCACCTCAAGGACAGGCAGAATATCTTAGGATACTCTCTTTAAACTTTCTTCTGTTTTCTCCTCTCTGATCAACCAGGGTACTTGTTAACAGTTCTTCCCACATATTTGGGGAACAAAGAGGTCCCTATTTCCTTGGAGATTGTGTGTGTGTGGGGGGGGGGGAGTTGTAGGTAAATAGTTGAGAGAGGAGTAGATGGGGTTGGTTTTCTAGGGCCATGTGCTCACTGAGTGCTTAGCATGAGCCAAGAACCACACAACCAAACCCTTTGGTACTCTCCCAGTCTTCTGCTATTTATAATTACAATTTCTATTTCACAAAAAGAAAGATGCTCAGTATGGAGGGTTCTGCCCAAGTTCACAAAGACCAGTAAAGGTCAAAACCAGGATTCAAAACATTTCCTTTTGTTTCCCAAGTCCACATTCTTCCTTATGCTCTCCGCTGCTTTCCAAAGCAAGAAGACTCCTCAAGAGGATTGTTCTTACAGGTCACCTGCTGTTCTGAGGTACTTACTTTCACAAGCAGGGCAACAGAATGAAGGCGGGTTTTGCAGAAAATTGGCTTCTGGGAAAGAGGCAATTAGGTAGAGTGGACAAGAAAGTAAAAAAAAATGCTGAGTTGAAAGGAAAGAACAATTCAGGTGGGGAATTTAACAGATATATGCTTTGTTTCTGATTTCCCTTGCCCACCCCAATGGGGAGGCAATGATAATGTTTACTAAGTGTTTGCTCTTACCAGCCACTCTTCTAAGTACTTTGCAAACAAGAAACTTATTTAATTCACCAATACTCTGGAGAGAGTGCTAGTATTTCCACAAATTTAGGTAAGGAAGCTAAGGCACGGAGAGATTGAGTTATGTCGTCCCTATGGTCCTGCAAGTACTAGATTATAGAACAAAGTGCAGCTCCCAATCCCCTATTGACCATAGGATAACTGGGACCTCAGTAGACTTTGCTGAAGGAGACAAACATCTCAAGTTTGCATCCACAACACTGTCTTTATCTCTGAGGGAAAAATGATTAAGAAACATGACAAACCACAGAGACAGTTTAGTGACCAAACCAGGCACAATCCACAACCACCAACCAGGTAATTAAGTCATTCATCTCTATGAAGATCCCCCAGTGATCAGGGCAAGCCATGCTTCTAGCCCTGGATGCACTTTAGAATCACCTGGGGAATTCTGATGAAGCCTTGCTGCCTGGGCCTCATGCCAGACTGACTGAGTCAAAACCTCTTGGGATAGGCCCATATATTTCTAAAGCTCCCCAGGTAGTCATAATGTACTGCCTGGACTGGGAACCACTGAGGCAGATAAATGAAGAGTTCATTCCCAGGTGGAGACACAACTTTGTCAGTGGTTGAAACCCTTTCATGTAGGCTGCCAAGACATTTTTACAAAGGCCTGTCCATCCAGAAGCATTTCAAGGATAAGCACTATGTCCTTCATGGCCATTATGGGGATCCTTCTTGGCAGCTTTTGATATAGGAGTTGAGTCACAGAATCAGTCTACCCTGAATTTTTGCCATAACCTTTGGATTTTTCGAATGGTCTGTGGCATGAATAGGGTTGCAAGGAGGCGTGTGAGACCGGAAGTTGGAGGTGCAAGTTTCTACTGGCTTAATAAAAATTTCCAAAAGTTGGATATGGCATCATTATCAATACCAACTCTGTGACAAACCTGTATGTCCTATGTCAAATCTGATAAAATTCAAGTGACAGAACCAATGATCTTATTTAGAATCTAAAGAGTGTCCCTCCTCAGAATATGGGCTACATCCTCTTTTTCAGTGTTGCTAAGGTAGTAACACCATCCCTTGAGGGAGGAGATGCTGGAAAGATAGAGAGTGATGATACCTTTGGATACAATTGGGGGATTTTCTGTTTGTTTGCTTAAAGAAAGAAAATGTCCAGGTGATTATTTTTTTTGAAAAGGCAGCAGAGGCCAATTGAGTTTGAAACCATTCCCTTGGGGGATATGTGTGTGTTTTTCTCATTATATACTTTCAAGAATAGGAACTTTGTTTTATATTTCTTCATTATCTAATGTCCCAAAAACCAATACCTAGTGAAGAACAGAAAACTAATAAAGATTTCTTGAGTAGAATAAATATCAGAGTAGACACAACTTGCTGTCTGCACTTTAAAGTGGCAACTTTGATGATTATGAGGCCTGGATACATTCAAGTGAAGACTTCAGAGACCACAAAATTAAAAAGAAATGCAGGTAGACAAATCTGTGGGTATGTACACGATGCTTATCCTTGCTGAAATTTAAATGAAAGCTGGTTTAAGGGTGGTTATTTAATTCATCACATAAATGAATGATTTAGTGAAAGATATACATGCCTAATGGCAATTTGGAAAACCAGCAGGATCAGAGTTAGTAGGGGAAAAGTAAATAAAAATCATCCTCTTAGTGATCCATCGATCTATCCATTTATCCATCTTATCTTCCTTCCATCCTTCCATCCTTCCTTCCTTCTTTCCTTCCTTCCTTCCTCTCCCCTTCCTTATCTCCCTCCCTCCCTTATTCCCTTATCTCTCCCTACCTACCTCCCTCTCTCCCTTCCTTCATTTCTCTTTTGCTTCTTCCTTCCCTCCATCCCTTCCTCCACTCAGGGCTTAGTCCTGCTTCTGTTGCTCAAGGATCACTCCTTGCTGTGCTCAGGGTATCACATATGATTCTAGGATAACTGTACTAAAAGCAAGTACCCTATCCACTATACTATCTCTCTAGTAACCAATAATATATTTCTTAAAAAATTAATTATCCCAAAGAGGTCATAGGGTAAATATATAAAATTATGCTTATATTACTTTCTAAAGTATAAATAAAATTTTATTGTCCTAATAAATCAAATTTATTAGATACATTAGGGAATAACTATACAATGGAATACTGTTATCACTACGAAGGAGTAGATAATTCCTAAATGACTCATATGGAAAGAGGTTTACGATGAGTTAAGTGAATATTCAGATTAAAAAGATATCTGAGTAATATTGTCACACTTTTACCATAATGTTTATATGAAACATATAATAAAGGGATAAAACTTATCTAGTTGAGATGCCTATGAATGACATAGAAAGGATTATCTTTGAGAATAAATGTGTAATAGATCAGACCATAGGTTCATTTGAGGATGGCCCATTTTAACTATTTTATATAATTCCATATTATTGAATTTCTCTACCAGTCTTCTCATCTAATAAATCTGTTATAATCTCATATAGGTATTTATTGTATAATCTAATAAATTTACTTATTTCAAAAATAGAACCTAGATGTGAAGGAATTTGTTGTTGCTGTTGTTGTTTAAAGAAAAAAAGGTTCCTGTGAGCTCTGACTTTGGGCTCTATGATCCACTTTTCAAGGTTCTCCAAACTGTACTTTCTTTGGCTCTAAGATCTCTGTGGGCAGGAACAACACCAATACATGCATGAAAGAAGAAATTATGAAAGAAGGAAAGGAGGGAGGGAAGGGAATGTGGATCAAACGAGTTCACCTGAATCAAAGTAGTGCCCAGGATGCAAAAGAACCTCCAAAACATCAGGAAAATGCCCTGGAAATTCATGGCAAGAGGGAGACATTTCTTCTCTTGTTTGAGAATGAATAGAAAATTCCAACAGTCTATTTTACTGAATGGAAGCCGACTGCTACAGGTCCATAGAGGATTTCAACCCCTACTTCCAGCTCTGTTGATAACTAAGTTAGCAATCCACACATCCTCCACAAGCCTCAACTTTTCACTGGAATATGAAGGGGTGAGATCAAATGGTTTGAAAGTCTGCAGCTGCCGACTCAGTACAGAGGCCTCCATCTGAGCACTGGTGTAATTCTCATGGGTTTCTTACATTGGTGTGCTCACTGCTTCTTGAATATACAAACCCTGAACTTTATTGATGATGTGACTGGCACCCTTAGACCTGGCATGCTGGTGGAAATGCCTGGGCTGGCTCTCTCAGTGGGTATTTGTGGGAACAGGTGGTCAGTGTTTCTAGTGCAGACCTAAAAAGCCTAGCTTGGCAGGCCAAACTTTATTTGACCTGTCATTATATCATTATAGGCCCACAAGGAGGTGAAAAGTCTTGACTTAATGTCTTCAAGCAGAATCTAAACCATTACAGAATAGTGTCAGAACAGTTTTTAGAGGTTGTAGTGTAAGGGCTATGAAGTCAGGGTAGTTGAGGCCTGATGTCTACAAATTTTGGGTTGACCCAGATAAAATGATTCACTCTCTCTGGTAATCTGTGATTAAAATAATTAAGAAGGTCCTTTGGAAGGTGTGGATGGTAGTGGATGGTGATGGAGGCCTTTGTCCTCCAGCCCAGACCATGTGTTTCTCTGCAACCCCCAGCCAGTGGGCATTTGGTTCAGGAAGAGGTGAGTAAATCATCCACAGACAGGTTCAAAAAAAATATCAGCTTTATTTGCCCTGGCCAACGTGTGTGGCCTATATCATAAACCTATTTAAGCATATGCCTTGGGGCCTGGGAGATAGCATGGAGGTAAGGCGTTTGCCTTTCATGCAAAAGATCATCGGTTCGAATCCCGGTGCCCCATATGGTCCCCCGTGCCTGCCAGGAGCAATTTCTGAGCATGGAGCCAGGAGTAACCCCTGAGCACTGCCGTGTGTGACCCAAAAACCAAAAAAAAAAAAAAAAAAAAAGAACAAGATTTGGCTCACAGTAGTTGTTTTAACATAACAAAGTGCACTGGTTAAGATGCAGAGATAGTTATCTGACTTGTAACATCCGTGGTCCTTGGATTATTGTCTTGTTTTACTTTATTTTGGTATTGTGTCACATCTAACAATGCTCAGAGATTACTCTTAGCTCTGAACTCAGAAATTACTACTGCAGGTAGTCAGTGGATCATATGGGATTCCAGGGATTAAACCCAGGTTTGGCCTTGTATAAGGCAAATATAACTGCTGATATAATTAGCTGATTACTCTGAAGTTTGCAAAGAATGATGACCTTTGATTGATGTATGCTTTTCAGAGACTACTCACAATCGCAATAGAAGCTTAGCTGTGCACAAAGGAATGTGGCCTAGTAACTGACCATTTGGATAAGCAAAAGGCCCTTGTCATGGCCTTATAAACACTAGCACCTTTTTTTTAAGCCAGACAGGTACCTAAGCAACAGAAAAAAAGTTCCCTAAACAGGAGGTGATAAGGAAAGATTGAGGTAGATTCACTTGAAGGTTTATAAACTTCTATCCATTTATGTGTATGGTTCGCTCTTGAGTCATAATAACATATCCTCATGATACTTTCTAGAAGTCCAGAGGTTAAACCACATATCCCGGAAAAGAGATTGATCATAGCTAGAACTTAATATCTCTAGACATTACTTTTCAAGTTTCTTGCAAGAAAAAGTGCTGGATAAAAACTCACAGACCTCTGGAATCTCTAATGCATGGAGCTCTGAAGTTGGGGAATCTAATCCAAGAAGACATTGCTCTGAAGCCTCCTTCCACCATCATACCACATGAGGAGCAAGGTAAAAAGGAGGATTCCCCTCCAAGCAGGTCATCATAAATTTGCAAGCAGTTTATAAACCAAAACAATTGGTGTACAGCAGAGATTAACCTCTCCTTGTTTTTATTCATAGCATAATCTGTGAGGCCCATCATGCTACCCAAAACCCTTTTAATCCTGGAGATGCAGATTCCCTCAGTGACACAGAAAAATTGCCCATCATTCTCGCCCACATCACCAGTATAACCAAAGCCATGACCTCTATTTTTCCTATTACTTCCCTTTCTCATCTTTTTTTCCCCCACGTTGATTTCTTGCCTTCTCTGCCCTCCTCCCTAAGCTCTGTGGTCAAAGGTGATCAAAGTATTCCTTCTTTACTACATTATATTTCCTCATTCAGTCATTCTATATACCGCAGAAAGTGAAGTCATCTTGTGTTTTTCTTTCTTCTCCTGGCTTATTTGACTCAACATGATTATCTTCCAGTTCCAACCAGCTTGCAAAATATTGTATGATTTTATTGTTCCTTGCAGTTACATTGTATTTTCTTATGTGTATATATATATCACATATTTATAATTAATTCATCTGTCATTGGACACCTAGTTCAATTTCATGACTAGCAATTGTACTAAGTGCAGCAATGAATAATGGTGTGTATATATCCCCTTGAATGGATGTTTATTTTAGTCTTGTGGATAGATACCCACAGGTATCTAAAGTGGGACTGCTAAATCATATGGCAGCTCAATTTTAAGTTTACTGTATACTCTCCATACCATTTCCAATAATTAACATTAGGGTAATCCAAATCAAGATATCAATGAAATACCATCTCATAGCACATTGGTCCTCAAACTACGGCCCGTGGGCCACATATTGTATTGTTCCCGTTTTGTTTCTTCACATCAAAATAAGATGTATGCAGTGTGCATAGGAATTTGTTCGTAATTTTTGTTTTTACTATAGTCTGGCCCTCCAATGGTCTGAGGGACAGTGGACTGGGCCCGTTTAAAATGTTTGAGGACCCCTGCATAGCACATAGCAAAACTGGTAGGAACAATCTGTACTGGCAAGGATGTGAAAAAGGAACTCTCATCCACTGCTGTTGAGAATGTTGGTTCAACCCCTCTGAAAGTGTAACTCTTAAGAAAAAAAACAGGAAGTGGCAGGAACAGCCTGACAAGGCAGTGGAAGAACAGGCTCCAGGTCCTGGTTGGAATAGCTAGTTCAGGGCAAAATGAGACAGTCAGCCCATAAAGCAGACCCAAAAAAAGTCTGAGGCTTAAGAACCAAGGTCCCCTTCTAAACATCTGTTCAGGCTCCGGACTGGGAAAAATGCACTGCTTCACATATGTGACAGCTTCCACACCTTCTGCTTCATCACAGCCCCACTACTCTTTAAGGTATCAGTTCAGTTATGGGGGACCTCAAATACTCCCATCACACCACCAAGGCTCCAGATGCTCCAGCAACCTTTTTGTGAGAAGGACATTTTTTAAAATTTTATTAATGGTTAAACTTGTTCCAATAAAAAAAAAAAGTGGGGCCGGGTGGTGGCGCTGGAGATAAGGTGCCTGCGCTAACCTAGGACGGACTGTGGTTTGATCCCCCAGTTCCCCATATGGTCCCCCATGCCTGCGAGGAGCGACTTCTGAGCGAATAGCCAGGAGTAACCCCTGAGCGTCACCGGGTGTGGCCCAAAAACCAAAACCAAAAACAAAAACAAACAAAAAAAACTTGTTCCAATAGTGGTTAACTGCACACTGTTGGTGTAGAAAGTTATTGTATACCACTCCTCCCTCCAAAGTGCCTGTGACCCTCCAACTTAAGGGCACTTTGGAGTGCACTGGACCACTTTAACACTTCAACACAGCAATGCTGACAAGGGAGCCATGTTTTCCTGTACTGAACTATAAGAAAACAGAGGCTATATGAATTTTTAAGGTCATAGGGTGAGAAAATGGTAGAACCAAGATAGAGCCAGCTGCTAATGTTTTTAATAACTTGTATTTTCCCCTGGTTCTAAAAGCAATATATTCTTATTATGAAAACATATAAACTAATAAAGTAACAAAATGAAAGTCACCCATAACCCTCTGCCCAGAGAGGAATAAAATGTCTGTATATTTCCTTCTAGTCTTTTAAATTAATTTATCTGCATATTTATTTATTCACTTACTTATGAAAGTGAGGTATTATTGGATACACTATTAAAATCCTTTCTGAAGCTTCACGTTAGGCAATGAACAATATCTCTGCAGCCATTATATATTCTAGAGAAACTGATTTTTCTTGCTTCATAGTAATAACTTCATATGGCTACCTCAGAGTTTAGTCAACCTTTTTTCTATTCCTGGACATTTTGTTTGCTTTGTACTTCTGAGGCTTTATTAAATGACTTAAAGAAATGTATTTTAATATAATCTTTGTGGGCTTAGCACTAAACATGGTGATCTCAAAGCAATAGCTATGTAGACATACAGATCAACGGGGAAAAAAGATATACTTGAAAACCTATTATACTCTGTAATATAGTCAGAGAGAGAACTCCTATGTGTCAGCACAAAGTGAGATGAATGTAAGTTGGTGGGTTCAGTTGGGTTTCACTGAGAGAATGACTTGCATTTGAGACTGAGGTCAGCAAACTTGTTCCATAAAGAGCCAGATAATAAATATTTTAAGCCTTGCAGACCAGATGGTCTCTATTACAATTTTGTAGCTCTGTCACTGCAGCCAGAATCAGTTATTGACAGTAGAGAAATGAATGGGAATGCATATGTTCCAACAGAACTTTAAAATAAGAACAGCCTGGGGCTGGGATGGTAGTACAGGGACTAAGGTGCTTGACTTACTTGTATCTGGCCTGGGTTTAATCCTCAGCAACCCACATGGTACTCTAAATGCTCAGGGAGTAATTTCTGTGTGAAGAGCCTAGAGAAACCTATGAGCATCACTAAATGTGGTCATCCAAAACTAATCCACAAAAAAATGTACAGACACTGAACTATTTCCTCATGAGGCTGCAGAATGCCAATCCTTGAGTTAGAACACTCAAAGTAAAGAAATTTTTGCTTGTGTCTCATCAAATGGAACATAATTAATCTGGAAAGAACTACAAGGGCAAAACCAGGATGTATGAGGAGTAAGGAATTATTTAATTAATGGTTAGCTAGTATTGTCTGCAATGAAATCATACAGCTTCTGAACATCAGGCTAACATTTATTAATTTTTCTTTGTAGTAATTGGTACAATATTTCCCTCAGTGGGTGATTTATCCCTCAGGGGTGCTGGATTATCCAGGGGAGACTATTTCAATCTCCAGTATAACTGAGGGTCATTTTTTGTTTTCTTAAAGAAAATAGACTTGAGGAAGGGCAAAGTAATTTATTTTCCTGAAAGAGGGACAATGGGTCAAATAATTTTGAGAACTCTGAATCAGAGAATAAACGTATTTTCAGGGAACAAGGCCTCAAAGCCCAACATCATATTCCAGAACGACAGCTATCATTGAGAAATTATGGGAAAATGTCCAAACCTAGAAAGACTGATTTTGGCTCCATCTCTATTTCTTGTTTGCTTATATTAGCATCTTATAATTTACCCCCATTTAAGCATGTACAGAGGCCAATAGACATCCACTTGGAAGAAACAAGAGAGAAACAGAAACTAGGAAGGGAGTTTTTAGTCGTGGCTTTTTTGTTGGATGAATGCATTTGATGGAGCTGGAGCAGAGTAGCTGGCCACTTTGGGGTATGAAGTCAGCTGACACTTTGTTCCAGGGACTAGGCCTCCTTCTGGGTATAGCTCCAGATGCTTTCCTCCCTGGAAGTTTTCACATCCTCCATGGAAAACACTTAAAGTGTAATTCCCTACAATTTAGGAACATCTGTCACATCTGGAAATTATCAGAAATTCAAGCTCTTATGATTGCTCCCAGAGTTACTGAGTCAGAAACTACAGGGAAAAGAAGTGAGAGCCAGAAGCCTGGGTTTTTAACAAGCCCCCCAGAAGGGGTAAGAGACATAGTATAGAGTAGAAGGTGCTTTTTTCATATGTGGGCAACCCTGGTTTCGTCCCCAGCACTACATACATAAGGTCTTTTCAGCGCTTTCCAGAAATAATCCCTAAGCACAAAACCAGAAATGATCTTGAGCAGAATCCTATGTTACCCCTTTTAAAAAATTAAAAGTAGACTTGCTACAGGTGGCTTAAATACCTGCACTAGCTTGAGAACCTCTGCTCAGAAACACATCCAGTAGGGAACCAGCCCAAGGGTCTAGATATGTACTACTGAAGATTATATGTGATAAAACCCCTTCTAATAACCCCCAAATCTAGTTATTTATCAGCATTTAAAAGTGCAGACTCTGAAGCTTTAGTATAGCATAGAAATTTTATTTGGATCCAAGTCTTCTGTATCTTAAAAGATCGCTCAACATTGTCCCGTGGGTTTAATATCTACTCAGGACAGTCCACTGAATTGCTGGCTGAATACATGAGCCTGTCAATGTGGTGCTCTTGGGTTCAGTAGTGCTTGGAGCCACTGGGAACATACCTGCAGTGGCAGTAGGGAATGAAATGTGCAGGCCATACAGGGGGTCAAACTCTGGTTCCTCTTCTGCAAGCTATGCATCCCTGATCACTGAAGTTATCATCTTTGTACTCTCTTGGGTCTTCATTCCAAAGTCCATATGATGACCATCAAGCTCCAGTATCTTATCTTCATAGATCAGCATGAGATCTATGATGAGATTGTTTCCCAAGGTTACCATGACTATTTCTATCATCAACATTCAGTGTCAATGTCTCCTGTGCTAGATCATTTCTAGTGATAATATATATATACATATATATATTATATATACATATATATATATTATATATATACATATATATATTATTAAACCCAGTCTCATCTAAATGTATGGATGTCTTCACTCTTATTAGGGTAGAAAGCAGTGACCTAAGGATGACAATGTGACTTGTTCAGGGCTACTATATATCAGTGTTGGAAAATGTCACAAAAGACTACATTGTTGGCTCATACAAAAAGGCTTAACAGAAGAAGTGAAAATTGAAGTAGGTAGGACCACACATGTGTGAGAGGAGCAAGTAGTAGGCCTGACAAAGTTAGAAACAGGGTGCAGTTCATGGATTCTAGCTGTTGTGGTCTCATGTGCTGTCTTAGGCACTAAGCCCACTGACAAACCTCCTACAGCACCAACACATATCCAGTAAAAATAGAAATAGTCCTTGACAGATATTAGGTTCATTTCTTACACTGGCTGTGTGGCCTTGGGCCAGACACTTGTCTTTTCTTAGACTGTTTCCCCAAGAATAGAAGACTCATTCAGGGAATCTTAAACACGGGTTAAGTCTAAAAAGACTTGATTTAAATCATCTCTTTCACCAAACGTCAGTACATGGAATAAAATTAAAACTAGTGATTCTGGATGGTAACAGGAGAGGAGAGAAAGGGTGTGGACCAGTCTTGCCTAAACACAGGTAGTGCTGAGGACTCCTTACAGGGGTCTCAAACTTATGGCCCACGGGCCGCAAACGGCCCTCCGTACAACATTTTGTGGAAAAAAAAGTCCTGCCCTAGAGAAATCTTATTGTTTTGTTTTGTTTTAGTATTTTGGGTCACACCTCCCCAATGTTCAAGGCTTACTACTGACTTTACACTCAAGGATCACTCTGACTTTACTTCCTGTGGCCTGCAGGTAAATTGAGTTTGAGACCCCCTACACCCAGGACGCCCAGACTAACCTTCAGGACCACGCCACACACCTTTCCTCATAACCAGATTTCCTGCTATTCCTCAAAAATGCCCATTACATGTCTCCTCTGTGCCACTACTTTACCCAGAAGCTTTAGTCACCCCAAGTTTCTTCCTAAGTTGTTTCCCACCAAAGTCAAAAGTGTCCACTCCTGAAAGAACAAGACCTCTTCACACACCAACATTTCCAATCTTCTCCCCACATGTAGAGAAGGTTGCTTTTATGCAACCCCTTCGTCCATTCCAGCTTGACACTCATCTCTTGTGGGGTCTATGTTCCTTGGGATGTGGGGCAGCACCTGTGTGTCTTCTCTCATGGACACACCCCAGGTGCTGAGAGTATAGTGGTCCCTGGCTGTGGTTTTGTTGTTTCAGTTTGGAGAGTTGTTTTGGGGGTCACGGGGACACTAAGGAAGCAGAGAATATATGTGTTTCTTCAAGTTTACTCACAATATATATACTGTCTTCTCAACTATGTCCCTACTGCCTTGTCTGGAGCAGGTTCAGAGCCCAAAGACCACAAAGTTCAGATCATACTTCCTAGACCCATGCCTTTATGGTCCTTGCAATTTGGTCACAGGAGAGAGACGGAATAAGGGGAAAGACACAGGAGGAATTCTGAGTAGGGAAGGAAGCAGGAGAGAGGATAGGGATAGAGCAGTGACATCATTGCAAGTGGCTCAGCTAGAACCCAGCATTTGCCATACCTGCTGGCATCCCTCAAACACTTTGCTGCACCCTTTAAAGGACTGGTACATAGCAAAAAACTAGAATTTTGCCCCTACACTGAGCCACTTCTGTAGCAAGACATTTTCCACGAACTGACTCGTGTGTGCTTGATCAGACTGGGGCACACTAGAAACTGAATCCCAGAAAGTGACGTAAACTCCCCAAGATTGGCCAGCAGTAAGAAATTGCCTGGGAATCAGATCCAGGCCATCTGGCAT
Organism: Crocidura indochinensis; assembly: GCA_004027635.1. Taxonomy (NCBI): domain Eukaryota; kingdom Metazoa; phylum Chordata; class Mammalia; order Eulipotyphla; family Soricidae; genus Crocidura; species Crocidura indochinensis. The sequence continues at coordinate 23,833 of PVKC010006552.1, forward strand.
CCCTTCCAATATGTGCACATTACAGAAAAAGCTAAATGCTTATCAGGGGGACAGAAAAGAAAAGGAAGAATTCACTAGGGGAAGCTTTGCTGCCCCTGCATCATTTTTCCCTAGAGTCTCAAACCCTATCTCTGCCATTCTGGTCTCTTGTGCCTCTCCTGGAAGTGGTTTTTCCCTTTCGCTCCTTGTGCTGAGAGTCCCCTCCATAACCAAGGGGGATGTTTGCCCACGTCATGCCCTTTCCTTCAGGCACCCACAGAGGCTGTGAAGTCAGCCACAAGATGTTTTGTCTGGCTAAGCTTTTGGACTGATTGAAAGTCTTCAGAACCTGCTCTCCTCCGGCTCCGCTCTTCCTGGAAACGGTTGCCATGGGACACACAGAGATGCAGTCTTCACTGTCAGAACTAATGAAAGTGGGAGAGCTATTAGGGGAAGGTTTTTTTTTTTCTCCCTCCTCCTTGTGCATAATTCCACTCTTCCAGTGAGGTATCTGCATTTTTCTTCTGTTTGTGAGATGTTAATTGCATCCTCATTGTAATTCCTTGCCCACCACCTTCACTTCTTTTGCAGTTCCAGCCCCTGAAAAAGCCCTTTTGAAATCATGGAGGAAAGGTGTTCAGACATCTCTCAGACAGGAATTTTCCCAAAGTGTGCCTCTGATCAAACCGCAGGACTGCAGAAACGTTTCCCATGTGATCCCCAAAATACCAGAAAAACTCAAAGTCATCCAAACTGTCCTTTGCATCTTCTCTCTTGCCACATACTCCAGAGCCACAGAAGGCCAGCGCTCTGAGATGACATACTTCAGGTTCTAATTCTGAAACCCACTCTGAAGTGTCCTCCCAACATCTCCTGCTCTTGCTTGTTGAAGGCTGGGCACTTGTGTTTCCTCTTCAATGAACTACTCCATTGCTTCTGCAGGCAAACCTTTAACTCCTCCCTGTTGCCTAGGAGACACACATCCTATCAAAACTATTTGCTACAGAAACTAGCTTCCTCTTCTAGACCTGAAGTTCCTTGAAAGCAGAGCTAGGCTGATTTATCTCCAACTGCTGGAGCCTAGCATTGTGCCTTGTACTATCCTTGATGCTATATTGTTGCTGCTTCTCATCAATCTACCTGTGCATTGTGGGAAGACAAGCACAGCCAAGATTGTGACAGGAGCAGAATCAGGCCTGTGGATTGAAGTGTAGACTGCGTCCACTTACTATTCCCAAGCCACAGAAGAATTAAGAAAGAGAAGCCAAATCAGGGCCTGAGAACTCCTTCTGACTGGTATGTATAGCAGTAATTAGCTCTCTTCCCTTAGCACCCATGGAAGCCCTGGCAATCTAAGAGGCAGAAGTAAGAATTCCATGATGAAGAGATTGCCATAGAAACATGGGGAAAGGGTAGGAACCCAGTAGAGGAGGTTATCTCCAGTGTTTCTGGTACTTCTCACCTGTTAGTGCAGTAGAAAGATTTTTCAGACAGACTTAGGATCTCTTCCACTTATTTTAAATCAACTTTGTTTTTTTTTTCCTTTTTGTGGGAAGGGCCCTGGGGCCACACTCAGTGGTGTTCAGGGCTTATCCTAGCTCTGCACTCAGAGGTCATCCCTAGTGGGGTTTAAGAAACCATATGTGGTACAGGGGATTGATCAAACCCTGGTAGGCCATATGCAAGGTAAACACCTTACCTTCTATACTATCTCCCTAGCCCCCTGGAACCAGATTTGAAAAGAATTTTCTGTTTTTGCTCAAGGAGACCTTGTTCTGCGAAAGACTCCAAGCCACAGAGCAGGATGAGCCCCCAGACCCTACAAGTGCCCTCCCTCGGAACTTTTAGAGAGGTTTGCTCTCACCCAGTATCTACAAGTGCTCTAAATGCCTGTTGAGACATGGAGAGTGCAGGAGTTCTTCCCAGGAGTGAGTTAGAACAACACATTAGGTCTCTTTCACATCTTGATATACTAGGCATTTCTCAACTGGAGTCTTGTGCTCACCTCCTAACTGCTCATTTCTTTCAGGAATTAAATGTTCTCACCTCTTTTCAGTTGGTTCTCCCTGCTTCCACAAGACAGTTATTTCTGAAATGCAATTCTGATCATGTCACTTGCCTGCTCAAAATTCCCCAGCTGGTTCCAGCAGGTTTGGGGAGAAAAATTTTTCTCTGCTTTGCATAGAATTCAGGCGCTGCCATGCTTTCACCACTTCTCCCCCATTCCTAACCCACGAAACTTTCTTCTTAGTCCTACTCAAATCTGGATGCCAAACATTCAGCTGTCTTTCCCTGGGTCTTTGTCCAGGCCCAGAACACCTTCCTTCCTCCCGCCTGACTTTCTTTCCCCTTCAAACTTCTCTTGATCTCTTTCAGTCTCAGTGAAACTATATAACCTATTCTTAGAGGAGGCTTCCCAGACAATCCAGGCAAAACCAAACAACTCTTCATATTGCCCCATCAGATTCCCCATGGCTGCTTTCCAGTTCTACATCCTTATATAGAGGATGTAGGATCATGTTTTATTGATTTTTATACCCTAAAATTCAAATACACTAAATAGATGGCAAGGACAGGGAGTAGTGTGGAAAGGGCAGACAAGAAGTAGAATGGAAGAACAAGTCCCAGCCTTATTCTTTCTCATTTTATTCATTTCTCTGGTTCTAATATTCATTAGATTTGTCAGTTTCCATGAGCATATTAGTAGTTTTCTTATAGAGTTCTTTCCTCTTTTTAAATCTGAATCTTTTATTGTTATTTTTGTAACATGGCTACAATAGTGTCAATGTTAATTGGTTTTGTTTATTATCTACAAAGTTACTGAATTTTTACCATCACCAAAGTGCCCAAGACCCTCCATCACTATCCCATGTCACTTCTAGTTCACATCTCCCTTTCCTCCATTCCCTAAACTCCTTGATAATCTAATTTTTCAAGACCAAGAGTGTGCCATAATTTTATTTCCTGTGTTGTCTCTATATAGCACATATGAGTTAAATAATCTGGTATATGTTCTCCCTTTGACTTATTTAAGATAATACCTTTCAGTTCCATCCAAGATGTAGCAACTGCATATTTTCATCTTTTCTTATCGTTACATGATATTCCATGGTGTGTATATATATGTGTGTATACATACATACATACATATATATACATATATATATACCACAATGGCTTCATTCATTCATCTCTCATTCTCACTTGGCTCTCACCACCTGGATAGTGCACTTGGACACAACCCTGCACTTGTGCTCATCAGTCACATATATCCCTGGGTGGTAGAAAGCACATTGACCATTTGGAAAGGGGATAAAGGAGACAAATTTTCTCAAAACAAGACTAAACTAATTCTGGGCTTTTTATGGAACTGAAAACCAACTTTAACTTCACCAGAATCTCCCAAGAATGTCTAACCTCTTGCATGAAGAACAATATCAGGAAAGTTTATCTCTTTCCAAAGGCACTGCTGTCTCTGGTCCTTTTAATTTGGCTTACATGTAATCTACAAGTACTTAGGGAGATACACTTGGAAGATATTTTTAGTCCTAAACTTCTTTACATTCAGTAGCAAATCACAGGGTTTTTCTATGCAAAGATAGTCCCCCAAAACTGTCATGAGTTGCCATTGGAAAGAAGAAAGAAATGTCACCAAAATTGCCTGCCATGTTAAGTGATCTTTCTGCTTGTTTGGTACACAACTCCTGTGGTAATATTCCCATAGAATGCAGTCTCAGTTGTATGTCCTAAATGATGCAGCAGGAGGGCCATGCACATTATGATTTCTAAACCATATGCAGCAGAATCCCATATTTCTAGCACTAAACTCAACCCTTCCCCCAAAATATCCTCACCAACAACTTCAACAGAGAAAAAGAGTAAACAATCTTGATGCTGGCAAGCTGGCTCCAGAGACCACAGTGGTCACTTATCTCACTTTCCAGAAGGACAACATTGACCAAATCCCTTGGATCTTTTCTCTGTCAAAGTAAAGGCCCACAAGAGGGCATTAATGTTCAGACTACATCATTACCCTTGGGATACATGTGGAGGGAAGAAGAGCACATAAAGTAATACAAGGTGTATTTGGGTTCAGAGGAAGCGAAGGGAGACAGTGAGCATTAGAAAATGCATCAGGAAACTGAAATCCAGACTGAGACTAACAGCACCTGCACAGAAGAGAGGTGGTTAGGAACAAACCCAAAAAAATTAGATACAGAGGGATAGCACAGCGGTAAGGCATTTTGCCTTGCACGCGCCCAACACAGTATGGATCCTGGTTGGAATCCTGGCATCCCATATGGTCCCCAGAGCCTGCTAGGAGTGATTCCTGAGCACAGAGCCAAAAGTAACCCCTGAGCACCACAGGTATGACCCTAAAACCAACGAACCAACCAAACAAAAAACCCTGTAACAACTTTAGTGGATGCTCATGGCACCTTTGAAAGTTGCAGCGCATATAGACCAGACCCCTTACCCCCAATTTTCCTCATCAGAGAACCCACTGGCAGGGAAGCCCCGACCAAGACCAACCAGACTGACTGTGCCTGCACAGGAGAGTGGCGTGCATAAATTGACTATAATTCTGCTGCCCCACAAACCTTTCAGACACTTCAATTTATACCAGATGGTTCTGGTATAGGCAGATAGGGCCTAATATTTCTTTCCCTTAAAATATACAGCCCCCAAACCAGAAGAACAGCCCAACAAAATAGTTTGCAACATTTTTATTATACTTGGGTAACCTTGCCTACCTAAAATAAATAAATCCTAAGATAGATATACCTCCAACCACATATTATACAATTAAACAGACCACTTTTTTAAATACCCTAAATCTCCAGCTCCAATGCACCCAATTTAAAGAACAATGGGGACATTAAGGAAGACACCAGCAGCTGGGGAGATGGAGAGAAATTCTAGCAAATTTCTAAGTCCTCCAAAGCACACAAACTCTATAGATGAGGACCTAAAACCAGCTTTTAATGTCTTAGCAATGGAAATCAAGGAATCACTAGCCAAAGAAATTTAAAAATCCATAGACAAACAATTCAACCAATTCAAAAAAGAACTCTGAGAGAATCCATACAAATGGAACTAAGGGAACTAAAAAACATGCTAGCAAGCCACAATAGCAGAATTACACATATGGAGAATTGTATGGATGAACTTTAAGGCAAAATACAAGCCAGCAACAACAAACACGTCAATAAAGAAATGAGACAAAACATTAGAAGAAAAAGTAAGTTACTTAATGAACAAAGATAAAAGAAATAATCTACAACTTATAAGAATACCAGAAGGGGAGGAAAAGGAAAAAGGGGGAAAAAGAACAAGGAGTGAAAAAATAATAGCAGAGAACTTTGCCACTCTCTAGAAAGAGGCTGCTATACAAATCCAGGAGGCAAAAAGAGTATAAAACAAAATAGACCCTACCAAAACAACACAAAGACATATAGTAATCCAAATGGCATAAAAACAGAAAGAGATGAACTCTTTAAAGCAATAATGGAGAAAAATCCCTCAAGTACAAAGGAAAGAACATAAGAATCAATCCAGATCTTCCATTTGAAACAATACAGGCAAGAAGAGAGTAAAATGGCATATTCACACTACTGAATGAAATAAACTTCCAACCTAGAGTCCAGTACCCAGCAAAACTCTCATATATGTGGGAGGGATGGTTAAAAACATTTCAGACAAAAAAAAAACTCACAATATTCACACTAAACAAACTAACTCTAAATGGACTACTCGGAGATCAATTACACAAACCAAACACCCACTTGTAACAACAAACTCACACAACATAATAGTATAACAACCCTCTCTGCCAATAATTTCCTTAAATGTCAATAGACTAAACTCTTCCATTAAAAGGAACAGAGTAGAGGGTTGGATCAGAAAACAAAACCTGGATATCTGCTGCCTGCAGGAAACACACTTAAAAGCTCAGGATAGGGGCCAGAGAGATAACATGGAAGTAGCGCCTTTGCCTTGCATGCAGAAGGACGGTGGTTCAAATTCTGGCATCCCTATGGTCTCCCAAGCCTGCCAGGAATGATTTCTGAGTGTAGAGTCAGGAGTAACCCCTGAGCGCTGCCGGGTGTGACCCAAAAACCAAAAAATATAAATAAATAAAAGCTCAGGATAGACATAAAATTAAATTATACATACCACGGAAAACCAAAAAATTTTCAAATAGGGAAAGAGGAAGTCAAACTATCTCTATCTGCAGATGATATGATGACATACATCACAATCTCTAAAAAATCTACAGAAAAACTCTTTGAAACAATAAACAAATACAACAAAGTGGCCGGCTACAAAGCCAATACATATCCCTTTATATCAGGGGTCTCAAACTCGCGGCCCACAGGATGCCAATGGCCCTCCGTACAACATTTTGTGTCCCTGCCCTAGAGGAATCTTTTTATGTTTTGTTTTGTTTTAGGTGTTGGGTCATACCCCCCAATGTTCAAGGCTTACTATTGACTTTGCACCCAAGGATCACCCCGATTTTGCCTCCTGTGGCCCGCAGGTAAATTGAGTTTGTGACCTTGCTTTATATAAATAACAAAACAGAGGAGAAAGAAATCAAAGAATCCATCCCCTTTGAAATAGTATCTAAAATTATCAAGTACTTAGGAATCAACCTAATAAGTTGAAGAGGACCTAAGGAATTGGAGGAATATCCCATGCTCATAGGTTGGAAGAATCAATATAATCAAAATTACCATATAGATTCAATGCAATTCCTATTCAAATTCAGACATTCTTTAAGGACTTATAACAATCAATTATAAAGTTTGTGTGGAACCACAAAATACCTAGGTTAGTCAAATCCAGGAAAGGAAGGGAAGGGAAGTAAAGGGAAGGGAAGGGAAGGCAAGGCAAGGGAAGAAAAGGGAAGGGAAGGCAAGGGGAGGGGAGGGGAGAGGGAGAGGGATGGAAAGGGAAAGGGAAAGGGAAAGGACAAGGACAAGGACAAGGACAAGGACAAGGACAAGGACAGGAAAGGAAAGGAAAGGAAAGGAAAGGAAAGGAAAGGAAAGGAAAGGAAAGGAAAGGAAAGGAAAGGAAAGGAAAGGAAAGGAAAGGAAAGGAAAGGA
>PVKC010006553.1:0-30916 GCA_004027635.1 Crocidura indochinensis
GTGCTGGGAGGCTTGGCAGGCCCCCAGTCATCCTTGTCTTGTTCCCTTGACTCCAGGCCTTTCCTGGGTGCCAGCTCAGATCGCCACAAGTGGGCTCAGCTGGACTCTTAGTGGGCCCCAGGCTTCCCCTCTCCCTCCGCACTCCAGGGGGGAGATGCATCGGGAGGAGGGCGGGCAGACATCTGGCTTCCAGTTTCCTCTTGGATTCTGGAGACCAGCTCTTGCCAGGTATAGGGCTTGGGGAGTCCCATACCAGAACCTATTTCCCTAGTCTGGGGAGTGCTGGGAGGCTTGGCAGGCCCCCAGTTGTCCTTGTCTTGTACCTCTGACTCCAGGCCTTTCCTGGGTGCCAGCTCAGATGGCCAGAGGTGGGTTCAGGTGGACTCTTAGTGGGCCCCAGGCTTCCCCTCTCCCTCCACACTCCAGGGGGGGAGATGTATTGGGAGGAGGACTGGTAGACATCTGGCTTCCAGCTTCCTCTTAGATTCAGGAGACCAGCTCTTGCCAGGTATGGGGTTTTGGGTGGCCCCATACTGCAGCCCTTCTTCCTGGTCTGGGAAGTGCTGGGAGGCTTGGCATGCCACCAGTCGCCCTTGTCTTTTTTCCTGACTCCAGGTCATCCCTGGGTGCCAGTGTAGGTGAACTGTATAGGGGTCAACAAACTTTCCACCTACCTCTTGAGTGATGAATGCAGTTAGAGAAATAACACTGGAAACTTTCATAGCAATGTGGATGAATGAGGGAACAAGAAAACCTGTCTCGAGTACAGGTGTGGGTGGGGTGTGGAGGAGGGAGATCTGGGAAATTCGTGCTGGGAATTCTGCATTGGTGAAGGGGGGGTGTTCTTTACATGACTGTACCATATAACTACAATTATATTTGTAATCATGGTGTTTAAATAAAGATAATTTAAAAAAAAAGAAAAATATTGGATTACAATGAATTCATTAAAGCAAATTTAGTAAGCTCTATTTTTATATAAAAAGAGTAAGAGTTAAAAATATACAGTAATAACGGTGTGAGAGTAGTAATTGTTGTTGTTTGTATAGACCCAGCAAAATGTGGGGAAATGGAGGGGGGAAAAAGCCTTAGCCTAAATACAAGGAGACCTTATCCCTAAAGTTTTCTGGCATAAGAGAGACTCTAGGTTCTAAGCCCTCTAGGTTGTCCAACCCCTGAGTCATTTTCTATGGTCCTGGTGAAATTTTTTTACATTAGCTGTTGTTGGTGTCAGGTTTCTGTAGTTAAAGATTCTGGTTTCTGTGCATTTCCTTCATTGAAGTCAAGATAATGTGAATTGTCCTCTAGTTTCACCTCACCATTATATGCAAAGCATCCTGTAATGCAAGCAAGTTGTTGTTATTGCTGAGTCATCTGGGTGTTAAGGGAACTCTTTGGAATAAGTCAATGCCAGGGTAGTGGTAAGGTCTTCCCTGATAGAGAAGCGGCAGGGTCTTGTTTTCTGGTGATGTCGTATGCAATTGTGGTTGCTTTCGTAGATGGTCAATGGTTCAGGGGTGTATGGGCAATGCCTATTCTTCTGAGGCCTGAGCCAAGTCATTATGCCAATCAATATTCAGGGTATAAGGCCTAACTGCATTACAAAATTTGTGTTCATATCTCTATTAGAAAAGAACTTGTTTGCATATGTAATATTTTCCCTTTTTTTGTTTTTTGTTTGTTTGTTTGTTTTTTGGGTCACACCCGGCAGTGCTCAGGGGTTACTCCTGGCTCCATGCTCAGAAATTGCTCCTGGCAGGCACGGGGAACCATATGGGGCACCAGAATTCGAACCTTTTGCCTTACTTCCATGCTATCTCCAGGGCCACAATATTTTCCCATTTTAACCCACTTATGCAAAAAAGGAACAATGCCACAAAGTATTATTGGTGCCTCTGGGGGCCAAGGGAACAAGTCCAGCAATCCTCTTAACTTAGTTCTAACAAAAAATTAAAGCAAAAGACTCTTCTACCAGAATTCCTTAACTTCACAAAAACTAAAAGCAGTGGGTAAAATTGTCACTGTATAAGAGGACATTCAATAAGAGGTATAGCATTTAAGGTAATAAATACATCTAAGATATTCAAAGGAGATATACATGTTCCTTTCATATCATTAGAAATAATTGAGGGAGTGTGTTGAATTCAGGACACCACTTTGGTCTGTGATTTGGCCTTCTGAAGTCTGCAAAATTACTCCCAACAGTCCCATATTGGGAAATATCTTTGAGTGGGGACTAATCAGAAACCTAGTATGGTAGCAACTGCAGTTACACAGTGAAGGTAGGTAGAAGACAGAGGACACTGAGAATAGATAAATAGGAGCATAATACTGGTTTCTTCTCAGCCTGAGAGTCTATTTTTTTGACTTTGATAACTGGTTGGCAGCTGGCTTGAATGGGGATAATAATGTGCTGCATGGGGAACCAAGATCTGAGGATAAAATTGGTTAAATGTGGGGTAATAGATGGTGGGGCTGAAGGAGTAAAGAACTGAAAATGAGCTTCTGGGTGGTGAGCCAAGGGAGGAAGAAAAGTATACAACATAGACATTCTGTATATGACAGATTAAATCCAATGATATCCTAACTAATTGTCTATTCTTTCTGTGTTGGGGCATCCTGCACGGTTTCAGAATGGACACTGGTAGGAAGGAAAGTTGCCTACAACTTCCTGAAGCCAGCCCCTCTTGTGCTGTTTGGGGGTTGGGAAAATCCTGAGGTCCCCTTTAAACTCCTTCCCAGCACCCACCTCACTGGACCCCTGGAGTTTAGGAGGAAGGAGATGGAAGGCTCTTGTGGTGGGCCAAGCCCTGCACGGCACCCCCAGGCTTGGTAAAAAAAGGCCTTTAGCATGGAGGCCTGACATTTCCCATGCTGGCAAAAGCTCCAGGCTCCCAGAAAGAAAAGAGATCTTTAAAGAGTTGGAAGCCCGGAAGTTTAAAAATTATAAACAAATTTTATATACTGTTCATATATTTTATTCTGAAGTTAAAAATAGGAACAAATACAGTATTTAAATACAAATAAATAAAATAAACACTATATTTAAAATAAAAAACAAGGGCCTAGCAGTAGGTATTTTCCTAGCATGCAGCCAACCCAGAACAGACCTGGCTTCAATCCCCATCATCCCATATGATCCCTTGAGCCTGCCAGGAATGATTTCTGAGTGCATAGCCAGGAGTAACCCCTGAGTGCTGCTAGGTGTAGCCCAAACATAAAAACAAAAACATAAAACAATAAAAAATAATAAGGTGAAATGAAAAAAAAAACAAGTAAAGTTAAATCAACAAACTTAAAAATATTTAAGTGGGAATCATGGGCCTGCTTTTGGTGGGCCATAGGAGCCTTAGTTGAGACTGAGAGAAAGAGTTGAGAGACGGAGAAAAGGAGGGGAATTGGAGAGTGTGACACATCCCACACATGTGCACTGAGGGTTTGGGACAAGTTGACTGGTAAGCGGAACAGGCAGCAGTGGAAAAAATACTCAGTGGCTCTTTTTTGCCACAAGGTAATATTGGGACACCTGGGGACTAAGATTAATTTGTTGTATCTATTCCTCAGAAGATGTCTTACTTTATAATCCCTAATACTTAGGTATAATAATAACACTATTCTCCAGGAAATACTTATAAAGAAATATATTTCCTCTTTTCTGTTGAACAAGTCCAAAGCAACAACAATGCTCCCCAATAAAGAATACACATAAAGAAAAGCACATATCAACCCTAGTCTGTTTATCAAGTCCAAAGTGTTCTGCAGTGGCAGGGTGGAAACATGGTCTCTGATCAGTCCATGAGCCAGGGCCCACACAAAAAGCCAGTTTTGTCATGAACAGCAGTCCATGAGGTTGAAAGGGTATGAGTGAGGTGTTGTTTCAGGGCAAATAGGATGTCAAAATTAGGGATAATGGAATTTAATAGGAAAAGAAAAAACTCCAGGATAGTTGAGCATAGGGAAAAAACAGAAAAGGTTTTGCTGAGTAATATATATATATACACTATATATATAGTACATACCTACAATTAAACAAACAATATGCTACAGCTGTATAACTGACACATCTAGGATGTAAATGGGATTAGGTCACAGTGCTTCATACATATAAAGCCAGCAAGTAAGGTGGTGAGGAAATTTTAAGCCAGTTACTGTTAAACTAGTTACTATAATAGCTAATTCCTAGCTACTCTCATTGTTAGTGAGAGTATACTTGCCTGTAAAAGCATCATAGATTAGATTGTTGTTACATCATTCTCAAACCAATGGGCTTTTCCATGTCGAGTCTTAAGCATGTTACAAAAGCTTTTTCATAAGTTGGTAAACATTCTTATACTGAACATTGAAATAAGAATCTAGAGCACTGAACACTGTAATATGCGTCTAGAGCATCCAACTTCCCTTTCCATAGACTTCTGTGTACAAAAGCAATTAGAAGATAGTTGCAGACATAATTAAATTAAAAATAAATTGCTAAAATATTATTATAATGAGCACTATAATAAGATTTTAGAGTACTTAGCACTGTAATGTGAGTCAAGTGATTCCAATTTTTCCTGTAGACTTCTTATGAACAAAAAACATTAAAACATTTTTCAGACATATTTAAATTGAAATTAAGTTGCTAAAGCATTTTTATAATGAGCACTGTAATAAGATTTACAGCACTGAGCACAGTAACATGAGTGCAGAGCATCCATTTTCTTTCCTATGGACTTCTGTAAGAAAAAACACTAGGATATAGTTGCAGCTCACATAAATTAAAAATAAATTGCCTGGGACCCGGGTGATAGCATGGAGGTAAGGCGTTTGCCTTTCATGCAAAAGGTCATCGGTTCGAATCCCGGTGCCCCATATGGTCCCCCGTGCCTGCCGGGAGCGATTTCTGAGCATGGAGCCAGGAGTAACCCCTGAGCACTGCCAGGTGTGACCCAAAAACCACAAAAATAAAATAAAATAAATTGCCAAAACATTCTTATAATGAGCACTGTAATAGTAGCCTAGAGCATTCAAGTTTCTTTTTAGAAGACATCTGTGAACAAAAACATTAGGACACAATTACAGACCTATTTAAATCGAAAATAAGTTGCCCAGATTTCTTATAATAAACACTGTAATAGGAGACTATACCATCCAACTTTCTTTTTCACAGATTTCTGTGAACAAAACCATTGGATGACTTTAAAAGAAGAAGTTCTTTCTTCATCCCAAAGTTGAAGTAGCAAAGGGCATCAAGACAAGATTATTATTACTTAGGGTGGTTCAGATATAGAAGGTTCTGAGAGCAGTTTCTCCTCTTTGGGTTAATTCCCTTATGTGGCATAACATAAGACTTTATGTTTAAAGAGCTAGATGCCTTTCTGAGTCTTGGTGGATTCAACTTCTGATGAGGCTTAATGGGACCCATAGTTTCTTGGTGGGGCTGCCAGCAGTGGAAATATAAGCATTACCTTTTTCTCAGATGAGAACGTTATCTGCTACATGTCCTTTGTCAATTTTTACCCAGATAGATGAATGGATTATTTTCCTAGTTTGTATTTCTTCTTGAAAGCATCCTTCAGCAGCTGTGTAAAGCTTGCCTTGAGATAAATTCAAGAAATGTAAAGAAAATAATACTTGGATAAGAAGTCAAGCACTGGCATACCCCATTTTATTTGTTTTAATAATTCAGTTTTTGAAAGACCTGGGAGCATATTTAATGATACTTTGTCCATGAGGATTGTAGGGGATACAATTAACATTTTATTTTATTTTATTACCATTAACATTTTAATGTGCCATTCTTTACAGTATTATTGAAAAGTTTTACTAATTTATCCTGGGCCATCAGCTTTGATGGTACAGGGAATGCCCATGACAGAAAAACATTGTAACATAAAGAAACAAATGTTATTTCAGAATTATAGGGAAAGCCTATGTAAAATGAGAGACAAATATCAACTACTACATGAAGAAAAGGTTTTTGGAGAAAGGTTAACATGTGTAACATCGCTGTGCTCTAATTCATTTATCTGCAGACTTCAGGAGTTAGCTTCAAACACAAATAAAGTATAGTGCAATAGGGTGCCAACTGGGTATACACAGACTTTTTATCTGGATTTTCTCCATGGAATGAGATAATGTATAAAGTTTGTGGGCATTTGTGTGTACGAATTGATGCTCTTCTACAGGTTTTGTAAAAGCAGGCACCACCAGGCAATCAGAAGTTTAATTTCCTTGAGCCATCAGCCCAGGAAGGCCAGAATAAGATGACAATAAAAACAGGTTCAAAGCACTTTGGCAAGAGCTTGTAATTGTTGAAGCAAATCCTGAACCACATGGTTATGGGCACTTAGAGATGAAGTGACAATTCCAGGGATAAGATCAATATGCTGAGCCACTCACCACATTTTAAGGGCCTGACACATGAAAAAATAAGTAAATCAACATGGTGAATTCTTTTTGTTGGGCAGAATTATAATTTGCATGTACTGTTGTAGTCAGTGAGAGGACAATGACCTCAAATTTCCCTGCTGATGAGCTATCACTGTAATATACTTTAGCATTTATAATGAGGAGAATAAATAGAAGAAATTGCAAAAGGCATCCTTCTGAAAAAAAATCACAGGTTTTTTCCAACCTGGTAATGGAAGGAATTTTTCCTGAAAAATAAGCTAAAGCTCTTTAAGGACATCACTGAGGAACAAAATAAATTAAATTTTATTCTTAGGGATGGTTAAGACAATTAAATTAGGATCATAGCCAAGTTAAGCATGTACCCACAAATCTCCCCTTAATTATAGGGATGACTATTAATTACAAATATGACACAAAGGAGTAAGAATGTTTTTTGTGTAAATAGAGCCATTCTACTTTTAGATAATTGATCTGTCACTATGGTTAGTGATAGGGTATAGCAAATAATAGCCATACTTTTTCTTCCCAAGAAAACCTGGAAAGATAGGCCTTTTGAGGCTGGTCCACAAAATATTCTAATTCCTTTTGAGCTTCAGAAGTTAACTGCATTGAGTTATCCAGGGAAGAGAACCCTTTAAGGGTGCTAACTAAGTTCTTAAGCTCTGAATTAGGACTGATTATTGTTTCCCAGCAGTTTTTTAAATCATTAAGGTTTTGAGTTTCTAGTAAATGAAATTTTCTAGGGACACACTGTAGTGCACTCAAAAACATAACCCACATATTCATAGAGGAGCAGCATCTGAATTTTATCTGTGGCAATCTATAAACCACCCACCTGTCATCACATCCTCACATAACCTCTGAAGTTCACTGTTGTTAGAACATGCAAACAAGATATCATCCAAATAGTGAATAGTTTCCCAAATGGGGAAACCTTGCATGAGCAGAGCATAAAACCACATCCACAAAATATTGGCACATAGTAGGTAAGCTGTTCATTCCTTGAGGTAAAATTGTCCACTAAAATCTATGTTGTGAAGAGAATGAATATAAAATGTAAAGAGGTATTTATGGTCATCTGTGTGTGCATGCGTATGTTGTAAAAGCAGTCTTTTAAGTCTATAGCAACCAGAAGCCAGGCTTTAGGAATTGCTGCCAAGGCAGGGAGGCCAGGTTGCAGAGTACCCATGGGAACCATGGTAGTTAATTTTCCTTAAGTCAATTAACAACTATCATTTGCCTGGTTTCTTCTGTATACAAAGTCAGAGAATTCCATTCTGGAAATGAGATTTCAATGTATCTTCACTTAATCTACTTCTCTAACATATCTACTACACCTTCAAACTTTACTTTAATAAGAGGCTACGCTGATGCCCACACAGGATCATATATTTCCAGAGAATTTGGATGGTGGCAGGTGCTGAACCTTAGTGGTCCCAATTAAAAAGGCTTGCCTCTGAATTCATGGCCAGGCAGAGTATTTGGGAAGTAATTGTGATCTGAATGTGCCACTGTTTGTATAGATCATGACCCCATAGATTCATGGGCTGGGGAATATTTGTGGCTGTAAGATGCCTGGATTCCCCTCTAAGCTAATGCCTTTTAACTGTGTAAGATATAGAAAGAAGGCAAGGTGCCTATCTCATGCAGTCTATATAATATATTTCCTACATGGCCCAGGTATGGGGTCAGTATTGAGAGGAGATAATGAAAACATTGACACCTGTCTCAGTCATAACTTTAGACTTCTTCCCCCAAATTTCAATGGTTATATTTGGGTTCTTGGCCTTTGTAACAGTAAAGGTAAAGGTCACCAGGTAATCAGCAGAAACTGCTAGGGAATTGGTACTATGAAAACTTCAGGAGCCAGAGCGATGACACATCAGTAGGGTGTTTGCCTTGCACTCAACTGACCTGGGATGGATCCTTGTTCAATCCTCAGCATCCCAAGTGGTCCCTTGAGCCTAATGGGTGCAGGGCCAAAAGTGGCCCCTGCATACCACTGTATGTGACCCAAGGACCTAAATAAATAAACATAAAAATAAAATGAAAACCTCAATCCTAGGGTGGTTGGATTTGCCAAGCATTACAAAAGGAAGTAATAGGAGTTGGCTGATGTATTCTCCCTTCTCAAAAGTTCAAGTGCTTGGTACTTAAATGACAATTATTTTCCCCCAGTATGATCTGAGTCTATCACTCACCATCTACAGTGATTCCTTTAAGAATTGGACTGCCTCTTCCCAGGAGCAGACCTATATTGTCTCATGGGATCAGTTACTTTATGACAGATTCTAATTTGTAGGGCTACTGAGCAAGCATATGGTTACAGTGTCAGGGCAGTGAATATCCAAACACAACTTTCTGCCATAACAGATTGCAACAAATTTACTGATCATAGCTCTGTTGGCCCAGGCTAGGGGGCGGGGGGGATGCAGTGAAGTGTTCCCAAATTTTGTGGTGCTGGGGTTGGCCCTTGCTCAGTTTCCTGAGACAGAATGATTGTATAGCAATCTAGAAGGCAGTTACAGAAGATGTCCTGCAGTTTCTGAGAAAAAAATGCCCTAATTCACCACAGTTAAAAATGTACCCTTAAGTTGTGAAGCTGGGGGCTGACTGGCTTCTTCTCCAGTTTCTCAAGACTGAATTACCAGATGAGCAGCTGATTCTATATCAATGGTTTCCTTTGTTCTTCTCAAACATTGTCCTGGTGGTGCCCTTGAAGGGTCAGTACTGGGATAGAATCTGTGTTTCCTACTGAGATAGTATGATTCATCTCAATTATCCTGAGTTTGTGTCCATATTGAATAGACTTCAATAGCATGAGTGTATACGTGATGTTTAATTGAAACATTTCAACACATTTTAGGTACCCCATAACATCTTCTCTTTGATAGGGTGCAAGATCATCTGACAATCATCATTGGCATTCTGAAAAACTAATAGTCTTATTAGATGCTGTGTTTCTTTATCTCCAACCTGTCTCATTGCATCCGTCAGTTTCCCCAGAAATTCTGCATAGAACTAGGAAACTGAAAAATCCTCATATAACTTTTTATAAATTAAATATCAGCATCAATTTTACCCAGCCCACAACATAACCTAATGAACCAATACTAAGATAGCATGAAACAGGGCAGCTTGTTTACTAATCAACGTCTCATAAGTCAATTAAACCACTAAAATTTCTCTCCCCAGAATGTCTTTAGCTTCATCACTAAACCATATTTTCTACTATGTACATTGTGAAGGGCTTTTAGGTAGTTCTTAGCAATCTCATGAAAATCCTAAGGAATCCAAAGAACACTTTCACCCCAGTATGTAAGCTACTCATCACGATATGGGAATGTTGGTCCATATGAGGCACTGGCCTTTTGAAACTTGATGAGTGAATCCATATTCAAGCCTTTATAAGAAGGAGGCTGATTATCCTCCAGACGTGAGGGAAGAAATTGTGTAGTTCATGGGGTCTAGGAAGTAATTGTGATCTTTGCCTGGAACTACTTCTAAGGCAGTCTCTATGGGGGAGCAGCTGAGGAGGAGAGGAACCATTTTTAGACTCATTGTTTGAAGAGGTAGTATCCAGCTACTCATAAGCATCTCCCTCATCTGATGCACTAGAATTAGCAAATACAGGTCTCTCCTGTCTTATGCTAGAAGTGAACAATAAACTGTTGGCCCTGGGACTGCTTCTAATTCAAGAGTGTATCACCACTGGGAAGGTGACTCTACCTTCTTGTGGGGAAGAAATATTAGAGAGCATGGTATATAAATTCTAGTGTAAGAGATATATGTAAATGCAGCAGAATAACATAAAGTCACCCAGCGTGTATGTCGCCATTTGAGTAAAGGGCATGTAAATTTCAGCCCAGTACAAAGGGGCTATTTTGCTTCAATCCACCAGGGGATTCATTCGCTGGATATGGTGATCATCCGGTAGAGGGACATGTCCTCTCACCATTTTGTTGAGGTCTCTGCTATCAGATCAGGGAACTAAAGTTGTGTTCCACACACTATAATCCAAGCCTTAGAATAATGGTTCTGGAGCAGAGGTCACCATACGAAATAAATCAAATCAAGCTCAGGAAGATGAAACACATGTGTTTGAGGGAGATTTCAAGTTCCTTGAGGGAGAGAGCTTTGCCTGCCAAAACTGTAATTTTTATGATGCATGAAAATCCTACCAGGTAGGAACAGGGAAGACAAAAAGATTATCTATAACTAGCCCAGCCTAGATTAGTCTCTTTGATATGTAAAGAGATTGGGGAAGAGGCAGGACGCCAGTCTAAATTATTAATTTTTTTCTTTGTCAAACTTAATTTTCAGTGCAAAAAAGTGGTTGACTTTTTATTTCCAAAAGTTTGAAATGTTTTTGATCTTAAGAGGTTGCATACAGTTCTGAATAGAAGACAAACCTACTTCTCTCACCTATACAATTCAGATTGCTGCCATTTAGTAAAAGAATATTGCTTTATTATCCTAACAAAATAAGTGAACTTTGCCTACTACTTAATTTGTTCAGAATTAGAGATTTATGTTATTTCATAACTTATAACAAATATCAAGGAAGCAACTGGTTGAACTGGAACAATAGCACAGTGGGGATGGCATCTCCTGAGCCTGCCAGGAGTAATTTCTGAGTGCAGAACCAGAAATAATACCTGAGTACAACTGGATGTGACCCAAAAATAAAAACAAAAAAGAAGAAGCAACTTGTTATAGCAAATAATGACAGGTTCAGATAAACAGAACTCAATCATTTATGGAAGAAAATTTAAAAAAAAGAGTGATAATGATTTGTTCTTATCAAATTTTCATCTCTCACTTGTCTTACACCAAATTCATTAGAATACTTAGTGCATGCAAAGCATATTAAATTTTTACTTAATTACGTTCACTTTTCCTATGCAATTCTGCCTTTGCACAATATTATAAGGTCTATAAAGGTCTTTGAAGCTGAATTTTTATGACCTTCTGCTATTAGCTGTAGTTTCTTCAAAGACATTTCACTATTCTAAATAGTCTTGCAAATTCTTTAAACTACACTGTAAAATAAAAGAAAATGCATTATAGATACATTTGTACCTAAATATATTCATCTAAAATCAAATGTACTTTAGAACAATTTCCGATATCATGAACATGAAGTTGACCAGGCATCTAACTACTAAATTCAGTTCAAATGCTTTCTGTGGCTCATTTGGAGATGAGTAATGCTTAGAAATCTGAGTTTGACAAATAGAATTACATCAACTAAGAAGCTCCTGCACATCAAAGGAAGTAATGACTAGGTTTAAAAGATCACCCATGGAATGGAAGAAACTATTTACCCCATATCCATCAGAAAGGGAACTAATATTTAAGGCATACAGGTACTGACAGAACTTAACAAGAAAAATATCTATTTATAAAATGAGAAGAAATGAACAGACATTTCCTCAAAGAAATACAAATGATCAAAAGGAACATGAAAAAATGCTCCATGTCATTAATGTCATAATAATCAAGGAAATGCAAATTAAAACAACAATGAAATATCATCTTATACCACAGAGACTAGCACACATTACAAAAAATCAAGAACAACCAATGCTGACATGGATGTGAGGAGAAAGGAGCTCTCATTGCTGGTGGGAATGCCATCTAGTCCAGCCTTTCTGGTAAATAAAATGGATATTCCTTTTTAAAAAAATGGACATTGAGCTACCATATGATCCACTGGTGATATACACCAGGACTACAAAAACAAAAATTACCTTTGCAATCCTATGTTCACGTCAGCACTATTTACAATATCCAAAATATTGAAACAATCCAAATGCCCAACAACAGATGAGTGGCTAAAGAATCTCTGGTAATACTACTTAGCGGTTAGAAAAAAAATGAAATCATAAAATTTGCCTATACGGGGCCCGGGAGATAGCATGGAGATAGGGCGCTTGCCTCTCATGCAAAAGGTCATCGGTTCGTATCCCGGTGCCCCATATGGTCCCCCGTGCCTGCCGGGAGCAATTTCTGAGCATGGAGCCAGGAGTAACCCCTGAGCACTGCCGGGTGTGACCCAAAAACCAAAAAAAAAAAAAAAATTTGCCTATACATGAATGGATATGAAGACTATTATGGTGAGTGAAATAAGAGAAAGAGAGATAAACAGAATAGTCCTACTCATATGTGGGATTGAGGAAAATAAAAGACAATATAGTAATAATATCAGAGATGATAGAGATGAGGGCCAGAAGGACCAGCCCATAATGAAGCTTATCACAAATAGTGGTAAGTGCAGTTAGAGAAAAATGACTACAATACCACAGCAATAATAGAGAAATGCAATGCCTGTATGACTTATATAATATGATGTGCTTAGTAGTATCTTCCAAATATGAATTTATAAGACCAAGGTATGGAATGCTTTGGTGCAATTAGTGATTATTCTAAGTTATTGACATATATTTTATATCACTGAAAACCATAGCACCATTTTTCTTCCTTTTAGGGAATTATTTTCTATTTAAAAATAAGCATAGGAAGATGTTAAACAGCTTAAATTGACAACATCCTAAAAATTCCAATTTTTAAATTCCAAAATTTTAACATGAATTTGCTTCTTAACAAGTCTTATTGCTTTAGAAATGTCATTTATCTGCAAAATGACATTTATTTCATATAAGGCATCCTAAATGTCAAATAGAAGGTTTCTAAAGAAACTGCAGTGTGATCACACTATTGATTTCTTACTCTTCAGAGAACAAAGCTATTGCTTTGTATATTGTCCTATAATTTAACTATAGAGTTCCTCACAGATTTTGGTAAATGACCTTGCAATTCATCATGACCTAAGTAAATATAATATAACAAATATAATAGAGGTACCTGTGAATAAAGTAGAACAGAGGATAGAAAAACAAAATAGATCCACCCTAGGGGAAAATCCACTGGACTGTTTCAGCTGCTTACATTCTAGCTTTTGTGTTGATTTTCCTTAGAGATATTTGTCTATTGATATTGGTTTTTGTCTATTGTTTTGTCTATGGTCTTTTTTTTTTATTTTTATTGAGTCCAATGTGAGTTGCAAGTCTTTCAGTTATATTAAAGGTTCATAATGACAGTGAATTAGAGCACTTACCACCACGAGTAATGACCTTTGTCTGCCACTGTTCTCAGCATGCATGCATCCCATACCTACACCCTTAGATCCCTGGATTGCTAGTGTAACAGGTCCTTTTTTGTATAGATTGTTATGATTTGGCTCTCTTGATCTATTATCATTAGCTTTGAGTTGGATATTTAAGACTGATAACTTATTATTTCCACTCAATGTTCATGAGACCGCTTTGCCCCTGATACCATCTACTTTTTGTTTCTCAGTTTGTAGGAAGACATAGAAATATGAGACAGAAGAAGATGATTCATGTCCTATGGTTCTGAGTTAAAAAAAAATAAAAGTGGATGGGAGCCCCAGTCTAGAAGCTATAAATATGGATTATTTTTTTTAAAAAGGAGGGGGCTGTTATGGCCAGGTTTTATTTTTGTTTATTTGTTTTACATAGGCACATCACGTACTGGGGACATTATAAAGGAAATTCCTTTGGCCTAAGAAATACAGGATGTCTCCACCATTGAATCATATTGTTATGAGTCCAATTACAGGATCCAGAACTATTTAAAGACTTTCTTTTGGTTCAAGGAAATGTTCTGCTCAGTTGTGGTTGTCAAAGTCAGTCCTCTCTAATTGGAGATCTTGGTTTTTGCACAGATCCTAGAATGGAGTCTAGGATAGTCTTTTTTATGATTCCAGAAGTTATGCTTAGTCATGGTTGTTGTAGTCAGTCTTCTATATTTATTGGTCTTGGGTTTTGCACTGATCAAAGGACTGAGTGTCTTCTGCTATCATCTCACCATTAGATGGTGAGGTAGGGCAACCTGCCCTTAGATCAGGTTGCTTCTGTTTCCTTGTTGACGGGGGTGTCATATGAACCTACCCTACCCTGGGCAAGTTGGCACCACTTCGGTATTAGAGACTTTCCTGGAGAGAGTTTACTTCCTGGTGCTGCTGCAGGGACTGTGCCAGTTTTAAGGTTGGGATCTGGGGTTTGTGGTTGGACAGTCGATGTTCGATCTTATGAGTTCTAAGTAGACTCCCTATGACTCTGGGAATGTTCAGGGTAAAAGGCACCCCTATATTATGAAATTAATGGATTCCTATCCCTACTTGATAAGAACTTGTTTTTATACATAAGATTTCATCATTTTAGTGTGTGCCTATGCAAAAAGGAATGATGCCATATTATATTGTGTTGCATTTGGAAATAAAAATGACAAGCTATACAATCTCTGTGCCCTTGTTTTGACCTGAGCTTTTATCCCAAGCAAGACTATTCTACTAGAATTTCATACTAAGCAGAACCAAAACAAGCAAAAATAAAAATAGAATTTAAAAAAGGGGGGGATAGAGTAGACTACCTTTACATTTGGAAATAAACATGCAAGGAAAATATTGATATTCCCATTAAGTCTTTTGAAATAGGTTTGGGGGAATGAGAGCCAGAGCACAGCTTCATCCCACACCATGGTCTTATTAAGCCTAAAAATAAGAAACAAACAAACAAACAAACAAAAAGAAATGGTTTGCAGCCATAAGGGATCAAGTAGTGTCCTTGAGCTGGAGGATCCCTCTAGACCTGAGTCTGGTAGAAAGAAATAGTCTACATTGAGGGGGTGGGTGTAGGAGACAGAAGACCAAATGAATTGCGTCAGCAGAAGTAGTGTTTGCAGTTTCTTGCTTGGGCGAGAGATGAGATATGTCCTTTTGCATTGAGAGTCAGGTGGCAGCTTACTGGGGCAGGTGGACAGTTCCAATTCCTGAGTTAGGAATTGAGGGTGAAGAGGATTAAATAGGAAGAGATAATAGATCAGGATTGATGGGGTGAGAGAATAGAAGGAGTTATGAATGGAGGGGAGAAGGGATAATATATAACAGTGGTTATATACAATATAGGCATGAATTGTTGACGATATCGATAGGCAAACTTAGAGGAGACCACTGCATATACCTCATGCCCACTTTTGTCTATGATATTCTTAAAAACGTTTATAAATTTGAATCCCTAAGGAACTTGATAAAATCACATGTGGTTTTTTTCTCCTCTAGCATTTCTGATGTGGCAAATCTCTGGTAGAGTAAATTTGCATTACTTACCAGCCTATTATGACTGATGCCTCAGGGGCTATAGCACTTCAACAATCACTTCTCTACAGTAATAGGTGAAAGTAGAACTTTTCTTTGCAAGGTAACATTTCCAAAGCTCTTTCATCCCTTTTAATATGTATACCTTTTATAAAATGCACAGGATCACTATTCTTCTGTCTATTACAGCTGATAAGTGAGAAACAATGAATATCTCTTTATTCTGTGGTTTAAGAACTATAATCATCATCATCAATAAACACACCCAAGCTGTTAATTTGTATATCTACTTTCCTCACATGTAACTAATGTCCTATACATGTTAATTTTACTCCCAAGATTCTGGGCACTTTGGCTATTTCACATTTGTGTCTTCGCACATGCTTTCTTTTCTAAATATACTTTAATTCTCATATTAAGTCTTCCTAGAAAAATATTTTTAAGGCTGTGCATATTTTATGTGAGAATGACAACCTTTCATACAAATTGAATATACATTGTCCTCTATTAGTATTCATGAACTCTAATTGTAATTTATTTTCACTCACATTGTACTTTACTTTCTTTAAACTTCACAATGCCATATGTGTGATTGTGTCTGACACAAGTCTTATTTGAAAGACACGCAGCATAGTTGACAAGAACTATTCTCCAGAGAGGAAACTGAACAGCTAAGCCTCCCAATAGAATGGAATCAAAACAACATTTCTCAACCTTCTTTTTTCTTATTACAAGGACTACAATTCTTTAGTCTCCTTTTGTGTTTTCTGTTCAGCTCATTAATTTCAGCAATCACCTCTTTGAAGCGTGGAGTTTAACTAGGGAAGCTGTACTTCTGCTCTTCTGAGAAAATTTATTGTTAATAAATAATGTTACTCTTTTGTTGTGTTATTTTATGAGAAATATATGCAAGGCTCTTACTAACTTGTCAAAACCACACTTGTAAAGTGTACCTGCAATTTTCCTTGATTGGAAATATTTACGTTTGGGGGTGGATGTAGGTGTGATGGGGGATGAGTTATTTGGTTAATTGGTTTGGGCCACACCTAACAAGGCAAAGTAAGTTGTTGTGCAAAGTAAGCACCTTACACACTATACTATCTCACTTGTCCATAAAGTCTGTGTTTTAATTGTAAAAATGTCACTCTAGATTCACTGCTTAGTTATTTCTCAAACTTAGTTTCTAAACAAATTGGGATGAGTTAAAAGAGTTGATGGGTGACTCTCAGTAGACCTCATCTTTTGACTCTTGAAGTCAATGATATTATATAGAAAACATAATTTTAAGGCCCCGGAGAGATAGCACAATGGCATTTGCCTTGCAAGCAGCTGATACAGGACCAAAGGTGGTTGGTTCGAATCCTGGTGTCCCATATGGTCCCCTGTGCCTGCCAGGAGCTGTTTCTGAGCAGACAGCCAGGAGTAACCCCTGAGCACTGCCGGGTGTGGCTCAAAAACCAAAAAAATAAAAAATAAATAAAAAGAAAATATAATTTTAGAGTTGGAGATCAAATACAGTGGATAATACTATATGCATGCAACTGATATAGGTTTAATCCCTCAGCACACCAGGAGTGATCCCTGAGCATGAACCATGTTAAACCTGAGCACAATGGGGATAGCATCCCATATATGTAGGTCTTAAGTGATTTAGAAATTTATTACTGACATGTGTAAGCTGACCTTTTATTTTGTAGCACATGATAGTAAACCATGAGTTATTTATAGATATGGTCATTGTTCATTCTCTAAGTTAATGGAATCCACATGATTCCAGAATTGAATGAATTGAATGGCCCCACCTTCCACCTCTTTTCCACACAACTTCTCATAACATGTAATTGGGTTTCCTAAGTCACCTGTTAGTGCCCATAATAAATCTTTAAGTATCTCACACCCATATTATCTAAAAGTTTAATAATATTCATATGCTTAAATTTGTCTATTTGCAGTAGGAATGACAACACTTCATAAATTTAATGTTAACTATTAATATTATAATATTAATTTAAGGAGCTCAAAAATCAAAATATTTTGTCACAATTTCAATTATTATAAACAGTAGAACATAAAATGATGTATTTTATCTAGCTAATTGCTATTGTCAAAATACCTCACAACTAGTACCAAAAGGTATGTATTCAGTATTTTTAATAATTGAATGCAAGCCTACATGCATAAATGAATAAATATATCCCTCATCAATAATTACTTTTGTATTATTTGTGAAAATAAAATATATTTGTGAGAAAAATTGATCTTTAGTGCTGAGAATAAAATTTATTTGTGAAGAAAGTTCATTTTTAGTGCTGAAATTGTTAATCTTATGTAGAACTTTAAATTTTGTTTTGCCTCAAATTTTTTATCTATAGAGTAACGATGATTACTTTGTCTTTCTCAAAGGGATATTAACAGAAAAATGAAATAAAGCATAGAAAAATAGCAAAAACAAAATGTGCAGTTATTAAAGTATATTGGGACTCATTAAAAGGAAAGATTGGGAATACATAATAATGTATTATCTTGAAATCTAAGATTCCTTGTTACAGCAAATAAATTCTACTGCATGTAAATGTGTGTGTATACACATGCACACAGAAATAGAGACTAAATGCCAATGGAAAATTTGTGCTTATTGACAAGTGACTGATATTGAATCAAATAATTGGAAAAGTTTGGGATTAGTATAGAAAATAAATCACAATTTACATTCAATGTGATATATTTTGTAATGGTTATTAAAATCTGGAGGATCCTTTGTATAAAATATGTGGAAATAATATAGAAGAAATAGGAATAAAAATACCCATATTTTTAGCTAAATTATCAGGAAGTCATTAAAACTGAGAGTTGACTAATTTAGAATTCCTGCTTAAAAAAAGACATTCCAAGGCTCTCTTTTCAAATAAATAAGAGCACCACAAGAGAGAATTAGAAATTAAATCACTTCACAGTTCGCTATTATCCTTGCTAGGGTTGTAGTCCACCTTAAATGCTTAATAGAATTGGAGGAAGGTTAAAATAAATTAAATTTATGCTTAACTATTTGAAATCTTTTTTTCTTTGTTTGTTTGGTTTTGGATCACACTTAGTAACACTCAGGGTTACTCCTGGCTTTGCAATCAGAAATAGCTCCTGGCTGGGGTACCATATGGGATGTCAGGATTGGAACTACCTTCCATCCTGAGTTGACTATGTGCAAGGCAAATGGCCTACCACTGTGCTAACACTCTGGCCCCACTATTTGACATCTTAATTTTCTAATTTCCAAGTGAAATTAAGAAGAAATTTTAAAAGTAATATATAATGTTACTCTTTAATAATTATAGGAAGTCTTTTGTTTCCCTTTTTTCTCTTTTTTATTTTATTTTATTGAAACCATTGTATTTACAAAGTACTTCATAGTTGGATTTTAGACATAAAATGAATCAGGGCCTATTCCACCACCATTGTGGACCTCCCTTCACCAATGTTTCCAGAGTGTATCCTATACTACTGTTCTTTGCCTCCTAGTTTGCCAGTATAACAGGTTCACTTTAAGTTTATATTATTATAGTTTGGGTCTCTTGATTCTATTGCTGTTGACTTTGGCTTCGATATTTAATTCTGTCCTTTTATATCTCCACCATTTTACCTAAGAACACTTGGCCCTTGGTCCCCATATTTTTTCTCACTTCTTAATTTTATTTTAAGAAATTCAAAATAAGAGAAAAACAAAGTAATTTATCTGACAAGGTTCTATGAAAAAGGTGGGAGCCCCTATTTAAAAGATAAAAAGGAGTGTCAGTTTTGGGTTTAGAAACAGCAAAGTTTGGGAAATAGAAAGATAAAAACTTTGACCTAAAAAATGGGTATTCCTATTCATGAAGTTTCCTGCCATAAGACCAATTACAGACTCCATGAATACTAAGTTGCCTAACCCCAAAGTCTTTCTTCATGGTATCAGAAAAAGTTCTCTTCGATAGTGGTTGTCACAGTCAGGCTTCAGTAATTAGAAATCTTGGTTTTTGAACATATCTTATGTCACAAAGCATCTCCTGGTTTCTTTTTAGGTAATTTTCAGTGCACTCAGGAATTACTCTGGCTCTGTGACAGGCTTGAGTAATAAATGGGTTGCAGGGATCTAACCTGGGCTGACTGCATACAAGATAAACACCTTACCTGCTGTGCAATAGCTCCAGCTCTGAAGGAGAATATTTTATATTACTACTTAAACTAGAATATTTTTATTAGTAGTATTAATATTAGTATTATAAAGTATCATAAATTACATAATATGTATTGTATTTTTTTATCTTTAAGTAGCAACTTTCCTTGAAATATCAAGATGTTTTTAATTAAATTTTCAAATTTACTGGTTTAATATTCAGAATAATATAAAAAAACATTTCAAATATATAGTATTGGAATCCACTCCTAAAGGTCTAATTCAACTCCTTTGCAGAAGGCTTAAGAGACAATACAGTTTTAAAAATATTTCAAAACATTATTATTCACTCAGTTAAGACAAGCTCTCAGCTTTTTTATTTTTTTTTCAACTAACTCAACTGAATTCTATAAAATGCCTTTAACAAGTGATAAAAAATATTTTAGGTAATAAAAACAGAGCTTTATTCAGAAATGAACTCATCTGTTAGTTAATTAAAGAACAAATAATATGCTACAATTGGTTCAAAGAATAGAGAAATAGGGGCCGGTGAGGTGGTGCTAGAGGTAAGGTGTCTGCCTTGCAAGTGCTAGCCAAGGAAGGACCACGGTTCAATCCCCCCAGCATCCCATATTATCCCCCCAAGCCAGGGGCAATTTCTGAGTGCTTAGCCAGGGTAACACCTGAACATCAAACAGGTATGATCCAAACAAAACAAAACAAAACAAAAAAAAGAATAAAGAAATAACAGATAAAATACAAAGTAGGCCCTGGGTATACCTTCACATAAATAAGGCCAGGAGTTTGATCCCTAACACCAACATGAGCAAATTGTATATTTTTGATTTACAAATAATTGGAAAAAATAATTATATTTATGGTATGACACTCATACAAAGTTTTACCATGCATATAAATTTTATTGGAGCACAATCATGCCTGTTAGTTTACTATGTCTATATTAGCAATATAACACTGCTGTTGATTAATTTTCACAGAGAGCAATACTACATAGATAACATAAAATATTTGCTAACATCAGGCAAGGAAAAATATATCAAGGCATTCATACAGGAAAAGAAGTCAAATTCTCACTGTTTGCAGATGGCATGTATATATTTACAAAATCCTAAAGATTCTACAAAAAGCTTCTAGAAACAATAGATTTCTATAGCTAATTAGCAGGCTACAAAATTAACACTCAAATATCCATGACTGAGCAGAAAGTTTCCTGGCACCATAAAAAGACCATGGGGTTCGATAATGAGCATGTATGGAGCCTATAGTTGCTCCCATGACAGTATGCTTCAGTAGTGGAGAAATTCTGTATCTCCTAGGCCAAGGAAATTCTCCAACTTTACCAAATAGTTTATTTTTTAATTAACTGGGCAATCTGTTTTGTATAACAGAGAAAGATTAAAAATATTTTGGATATTTCACCAGATCCTAAGACTGGCTAAGGACAAAGCATGGCACTTATATTAATAAATACCCTAAGTTATACCTGCTGTTCATCCAGCAGTACTGGTACCTGGTACTTATAGCTAAAATAATGAGACAGACTGCTGACTGATGATCAACAATCTAATACAAAATACTGTCTGATAGTCATTCATTAAAACTACTAGCTGAATGGTCAAATAGCAATTTGTAGCTTCAGGGCTTTATATCCTCATAGCCATGACCTACATGACCAGGCCCATATAAGATTAGTTAAAGGGGGAGTGAAACATAAAATAAGAAGTAAATCATGAGGGCAGCATGGGAACAAGAACAAAGATACAGGTCTTAGCCTCAAAGAGAGAAGATCAGACAGGAATGTCAGTACCATGAGACAGACAGATCCCAAGGCACTCAGTCTGGAAGCTGAATGGCAGTACAGTCCATCCTCTGTGGGCCCAAGCCATCTCAGGAATGCTCTTCAAAAACCTTTATCCTAGTAATGGAGCATTCTAAACAGGAAGCCATCCTCTCATCCTAGGCCTAGTCAAGTGAGGACCCAGGCTTGACCAATGCAAAGACCTAAAGATGATGTCAAGCTAACACAAAGAGCAGAGATGCTCTTGAGCTTTGTTTCTAATTGGAGTGCTTGGCTTGGCATGCAGGAATCTGTTCCATCTCGCAGGCTTGGGAGAGATACTAGTTTCCAGGGCCTTTCTTTGACATTGAAAGTGGGTCCCAGATAGTGGTCACAGATTTGAACACTCTTTGTTTTTCATGACAGGGACGTTTTCAATTTTTCTCTGATTTTAGAGTCTCCCTGTAGTTTTCAGGGTAGTATAAACAATTATCTCCTAATATTGGACTGCTTTTGTTGATTAAACTGATCCTTTTTAATCCTATTTCTCTGGAGGAGAATTTTGAGAATAATACTTACTTTTATGTAATAGGCTCAAGCCCTACTACAGAGAGGAAATATTTACTTTGAAGACTCATGCAAATAAGAATTATTGCCATGCAACATTTAAAAATATACTATAGGTGTCAGAAGAAAGAAAAGCAAATGTTTTCTACTTTATACACAGTAGGATACAATCTACTGGCTGTGGCTCAGATGCAAAAAGAGTCAGTGATGTTAAAATTCCTAGAGGTAGAAAATAGATTAACAACATTATGCTCTTTTTAGTCCATTTAGTCTCATGTTGAATATTTTGATTTCCTGTAATCTTGTGTCTAATTTTCTAAGATAGCTAAACTCTCCTTTGTTTTATGAGTCTGGAGCATCTAACACCTTTTTCTTTTCCATTTTTTTTTTATTTTGGGTCACACCTGGCGACGTTCAGGTATTATTCCTAGATCTGCTCACAAAAAATTGTTTCTGACAGGCTTGGGAACCATATGAGATGCTGAAGATCGAACTTGGGTCAGTCTCATGCAAGGCAACTGCTCTATTATTTGAGCTATTTCTCCAACCAATTGACACCTTCTTTTACATAGGCCTCTCCAAAAATTAAACTAAAGTATTAGAACAACTCCTCAGATACACTGTAAAGAACTCCTTTTTGTTGTTTTCATTTTTGGACCGCACTCTGCAGGACTCACTCCTGATCACTCACTGTTCATTTTTAGCAGAGATAAAGGACTGTATGGGGTACTAGGGTCAACTATGTGCCAGAACCACTGTACCCACTATACCACGCACTGTACTATGTATCTTGCCCTGTAAAGAACTCCTTAAAATAATCCAGTTTTGCCATACAATTTCTTACCCTAAATCATAATCCTCAAGCCTTTTACACATTCCTTTACATTCACAAGAGCAAAACTACCTGTTATAAAAGTTATTGTCTCCTTTTTCTATCTCCCAAATCAACCTGTTTACCTTCACATGAAGCATTGGACATACTTGTAATTATGAGGTTAATGTTTGCATACAGGAAGCTCCATAAAAAAGGCTCAAAGATATGGGGATGTGAGCAGAGAGATAGAAGAGCAGGCTGGGCACTCACCAAAATGGATTTAATCCCTGATTCACCTCTCTAACATTCAGGGCATGAATTCTGGCTGTGTGCATCTAAATCCAGCCCACTTACTTATAGCCGAAATCACAGCCTCTCTGTGCTTCAGTTTTTCAACTTTGAATTGAAACTTTGATTTTAAAATAATAGAATAGTGCTTTAAACTATGTCTCATTTACAGCAACGAATCCCCCGCAAAAATGAGAGCTGTTATTATGGCTTAGAAAAATATCTTGCACAAGTCACTAAATAATATATTATAGTTGAATAAACGAATCAATAAAGTATAAGTTGAATTGAATCAGATGTTCAAATATTCCAAGACCAGTGTTTTGGCATAGACACATTAATGCTCCATATCATATATCATCAGAAAAATGGAAACAGAAACAAAGTATCACCTCATACCACAGAATCACACACATAAAAAAAGAGTAAGAACAACCAGTGATGGCATGCATGTGGGGAGAAATGTAATCTGTTTTACTACTGGTGGAAATGCCGAGTTGTCTAGTCATTTTGGAAAATATGGATAGTCCTCAAAAAATAAACTGCAAACCTAGCTCCCATATGATCCAGCAATACCATTTCTAGGAATATACCCAAAGAAACAAAAACACAGTACAAAAATCTCCTGTGCACTTCTATGTTCATCGCAGCATTATTTACAATGGTAGAAAGATTGCCACAAAGTGTGGAACAGTATAGTTAGGTCAAAGGGACTACTATGACAATGACAATTGGAATTGATCACTAGGGTCATAACTAGCTACTAAATGGAGATAAAGTTATATGCACAGTATGTCTTTATTAACAAAAGTACAAAACACCAGGTTTTTTAAAGTAAGGGAAAAAGAGAGAGAAGAGCAAAATGCCTGACACAGAGGAAGGAGGGGGTGGGAGGGAGAAACTAGAAACATTGGTAGTACAAAAGATTCATTGGTGAAAGTGGGCATACATTATAAGACTGAAACAATTTTGGACAACTTTTAATCAATCTTTAAATTTTTAAAGAAATTAAAAAAGAAATATATGTAAATGACGAACTGGAAGAGACTGAGGGGAGCTGTCACCTGTGCATATTTCTATTCTCTTCTGTCTCCTGAACCACTCCTGAGAGAGCCAAGAAGAGTCCAGCAAAAATTCCCCTGGAGGTGCCCAACCTGAGGGGTTAAGAAAGACTGGGTGAGTGAAAACCAGCTACTAGTGGTGCCCCTGCAGAAAGGCAGATGGTAAGAGGGAGGAATCTGCCTCTGCTGTGAGAAAGACAACTAGGAGAGACTGAGGGAGTCTGTCGCCTGTGTGTGTTTCTCTAATATTTTGTCTCTTGAACCTCTCCTAAATGGCCCAGCAAAAACTCTCTCCTAGAGACTCCAGAAGAGCACAGCGACTCCACTATACTTCACAGGAGAGTGTTCATTCTAACTAATGAACCCCACCATAACACGCAGAAAAAATATCACACTACAAGTGTGACAATGGGGAAATCTTGCAGGTAGACACCATGCACAGAGAATGAGGATGATAGTTCTGATTACTCAAAAAATACCAACCATCTGATTACTCTCTCATATAAGGAGTTTAGAATAGAAATAGGGAGGACCTTCGTGGAAATCAAAGAAAACATAGCTCTAGCTGAACAGAACAAAAAGATAGAAATCAGAAAACTTCAAACTGAGAAAACATATCTGAAAAACATGGCAACTGAACTAAAATCCTCCATGGAAAGCCTCTTCAGCAGGGTAACAGCAGCCAACAACAGAATCAGTGAACTGGAAGATCAAAGGCAGAACAACTCCATTCAGCAGAAGAGATTGGAAAATAACCTTAAGGCAAACAATCAGACAATGGAAAAACTACTCAAAGAATGTGAACAGATGAAAATAGAAGTCTTTGATAAACACAACAGAAACAACATAAGAATCATTGGAGTCCCAGAGGCCCAGGAAGGAAGAAATGAACAGATTCTTCTCCAGGAAGAATCAATGGTCAAAGACATCATTACAGAGAAACTCCCAGAGCTAAAGACAATATGCAATCAAATTCTGCATGCCCGAAGAGTACCAGCTAAAAGAGACCCGAAGAAAAACACAAGAATATCCTACTCACAATGACGTAGATAGAATACTGAAAGCAGATCAAAAAAGGAAATTATATTCAAATGAGCATTCTTAAGATTTACAGCAGACATGTCTCAAGAAAGTCTCAAGGCCAGAAGACAGTGGATGGATATTGTGACAAGACCAAATGAAATGGAAACTTCACCTAGAAAACCTACAACCAGCCTAACTCATGATCAGGTTTGAAGGAAGGATACATAACTTCACAGATAAGCCACAGCTCAGAAACTTGACAGATTCAAAACCAGCCTTAAAGGAAAAACTTAAGGTCTACTTTAAGACAAGACAGACCAACAGACACAACAAACTTATACACATGATATAATATATCCCATGATAATCATCTCCCTCAATGTCAATGGACTAAATGCACCAATTAAGTGACATAGAGTGGCTAAATGAATCAGAAAGATGAATCAAACCTTCTGCTGTCTATAATAAACACACCTGAATAGTCAGAAAAAACAAAGACTGAAAATCAAAGACTGGAGGAAAATCATCCAAGCAAACAATACCCTTAAAAAAGCTGGAGTGGCCATATTAATATCAGATGACACAAACTTTAGATTCATAAAAGTTGTAAGGTATAAAGATGGACACTTGGTACTAATCAAGGGATATGTGCAACAGGAAGAAATCGCACTACTACACATATACGCATCCAATGATAGACCAGCAAAATGTTTAATATAATTACTGACAAATTTAAAAGAGGATATCAATAATAACACAATAATTGTGGGAAATCTTAACACATCCCTGTCAATACTTGTTAGGTCAACCAGACTGAAACCAAACAAAAATATAGTAGACCTGAAAAGAGAAATGGAAGAAAGAGGACTACACATTCTTCTCCAATGCATATGGATCATTCTCCACGATAGACCGCATGCTGGCACATAAAACATACTTCCATAAAATAAAGAAGATAGAAATTTTGCAGACTACCTTAACTTACCAGAAGGATCTGAAATTAGATTTGAACTACAAAAGGACACCAAAGAACTTTAACAACTGGAAATTCAGCAGCCTGCTACTGAACAACCAGTGGTCCGAGATGAAATCAAACAGGAATTCAAACTTTCCTGGGATCAAATGGCAATGAAGACACAAACTATCAGAATCTATGGGATACAGAAAAAGCAGTACTGAGAGAAAAAATTATAGCTTTGCAAGCACACATCAGGAAAGAAGAAGGTGTATGCCTGAATGGCCTAATGATACAGCTTATAAAATTAGAAAATGATCAACAAAAGAAACCAAAAATAGGGAGACAGAAGGAAATAAGAAACTTTAGAGCAGAAATCAATGAAGTGGAAACCCAAAAAACAATCTGAAAGATCAACAAAAGCATAAGTTGGTTCTTTAAAAAAAATAAACAAGATTGATAGACCACCAGCAAAACTCACAAAGAGAGAAACTTGATAACCAGTATTAGAAATCAAAAGGGGAAGATCACTACAGATATTGCAGAGATTCAAAGGGTAATCAGAGACTACTTTGAGAAAGTCTATGCCACAAAATATGAGAACCTGGAAGAAATAGATAAATTCTTGGACTCCTATAATCTTCCATCGTTGAATAAAGAGAATGTAGCATATCTAAACACCCCATCACCATTGAAGAAATTAAAATGGCAATCAAATTTCTGCACATAAAGAAAAACCCAGGCCCAGATGGATTCACTAATGAATTCTTTCAAACCTTCCAAGAGGAACTATAACCAATCCTGGCCAGGCTCTTTCATTAAATTGAAAAAAACATGTATACTTCCAAATAGCTTTTATGAAGTCAACATCACCTTGATACCAAACCAGACAGAGATGCTGACAAAAAAGAAAACTACAGACCAATATTCTAATAAACACAGATGCAAAGATCCTTAACAAAATCCTGGCAAATAGGATCCAAAGCCTCATCAAGAACATCATTCACTATAATCAAGTAGGTTTCATCCCAACAAGGATAGTTTAACATCTGTAAATCCATCAACATAATACACAACATCAACAACAAGAAAAATAATAATCACATGATCACATCAATAGAAGCAGAGAGAGGATTTGATAGGGCTCAACAGCCATTCTTGATAAAAACTCTCAGCAAGATGGGAATGTAAGGAAACCTTTCTCAATAAAGTTAAGGCCATCTATCACAAGCCAATGGCAAATATTATCCTCATGGAAAAAGCTAAAAGCCTTCCTTCTAAATTCTGGTACAAGACAAGGCTGTCCTCTTTCACCAGTCCTATTCAACATAGTACTGGAAGTATTTGCTGTAATGATTAGGCAAAAAAAATATATTGAGGGAATCCAGATAGAAAAGGAAGAAGTCAAGCTCTCACTGTGCAGATGACATGTTACTACACTTAGAAAATCCTAAAGACTCTACCAAAAAGCTTCTAAAAACAATAGATTCATATAGCAATGTGGCAGGCTACAAAATTAACACACAGAAATCAATGATCTTTTTATACACCAATAATGATAGGGAAGAATGGACATTAAGAAAACAATTCATTCACCACATTAGTGCCACACAATCTCAAATATCTTGGAATCAACTTGAATAAATATGTGAATGACCTATACAAAGAAAATTATAAAAACCCTGCTACAAAAATAAAAGAGGA
The DNA here is from genome assembly GCA_004027635.1 of Crocidura indochinensis. NCBI lineage: Eukaryota > Metazoa > Chordata > Mammalia > Eulipotyphla > Soricidae > Crocidura > Crocidura indochinensis. The sequence continues at coordinate 27,932 of PVKC010006553.1, forward strand.
CATGCGGAAATGGAAACACATACACTGCTCGTGGATTGAAAGAAATATCATCATTAAAATGGCAATAATCCTCAAAACATTGCACAGATTTAATGTGATACCTCTAAAGATACCCATGACATTCTTCAAAATTGGATCAAACACACCTGAAATTCATTTGGAACAATAAATACCCTCGAATAGCTAAAGCAATGCTTGGAAAAGGAATATGGGAGGCATTACTTTCCCCAATTTTAAACTGTATTACAAAGCAATAGTTATCAAAACATCATAGTATTGGAATAAAGACAGACCCTCAGATCAGTAGAATAGGCTTGAGTATTCAGATAATGTTCTCCAGATATACAATCACCTAATTTTTCATAAAGGAGCAAGAAATCCTAAATGAAGCAAGGAAAGCCTCTTCAACAAGTGATGTTGGCACAACAGGTTAGCCACTTGCAAAATGTGACCTCAGACCACTAGCTAACATCATGTACAAAGGTAAAATCCAAAAGGATTAAAGACCTTGATATCAAACTTGAAATTATAAGGTATTTAGAATGACATGTAGATAAAACACTCCATGACATTGAGATTAAAAGTATCTTTAACGGGGCCGGGTGGTGGCGCTGAAGGTAAGGTGCCTGCCTTACCGCGCTAGCCTTGGACGGACCTCGGTTCGATCCCCCGTGCCCCATATGGTCCCCCAGGCCAGCCAGGGGCGACTTCTGAGCGCATAGCCAGGAGTAACCCCTGAGCGTCACTGGGTGTGGTCCAAAAACAAAAAAAAAAAAAATAAAATAAAATAAAATAAAATAAAGGTATCTTTAAGGAGGAAACAGCACTCTCCGAACAAGTGGAAGCAGAAATAAACAGATGAAAATATGTTAAGCTGAGAAGCTTCTGCACCTCAAAGAAAATAATGCCCAGGTTACACGAGCCACCCACTGAATGGGAGAAACTATTCACCCAATACCCATCATATAAGGGGCTTATATCCAAAATATAGAAGGCACTGACAGAACTTTACCAGAAAAAAACAGCTAACCCCATCAAAAAATGGGGAGAAGAAATGAACAGACATTTTGACAAAGAAATGCAAATGGCCAAAAGTCACTTGAAAAAATGCTCCACATCACTAATCATCAGGGAGATACAAATCAAAACAACTATGAGATACCACCTCACACCACAGACATTGGCTCACATCACAAAGAATGAGAACAAGCAGTGTTGGCGGGGATGTGGAGAGAAAGGAACTCTTTTTTACTGCTGGTGGGAATGTCATCTAGTCCAATCTTTATGGAAAGCAATATGGAGATTCCTCCAAAACCTGGAAATTGAGCTCCCATACGATCCAGCTATACCACTCCTAGGGATATACCAAGAACACAAAAATACAATACAAAAATCCCTTCCTCACACCTATATTCATTGCAGTGCTATTTACAATAGCCAGACTCTGGAAACAACCAAGATGCCCTTCAACGGATGAATGGCTAAAGAAACTGTGGTACATATACACAATGGAATATTATGTGGCTATCAGGAGAGATGAAGTCAAGAAATTTTCCTATAGATGTACATGGAGTCTATTATTTTCAGTGAAATAAGTCAGAGGGAGAGAGATAGACACAGAATAGTATCCCTTATCTATGGGTTTTAAGAATAATAATAAAAGATATTTTTGCAAAATTTCTCAGCGATAAAGAGAGGAGGGCTGTAAGTTCCAACTCACTACATGAAACTCACCACAAAGAGTGAATGGTACAGTTAGAGAAAGAACTACACTGAGAGCTATCATAACAATGGGAATGAATGAGGGAAGTAAAAATCCTCTCTAGAGTACAGGCAGGGGTTGAGGTGGGGAGGAGGGAGATTTGGGACATGGGTGATTGGAATGTTGCATTGGTGAAGAGGGGTGTTCTTTCTATGATTGAAACCCAACAACAGTCATATTTGTAATCAAGGTATTTAAATAAATAAAGATATTAAAAAAAAGAAATATATGTAAATGAGCTTGTCTTTGTAACTAAAAAAATCACAATATTTATTGATATTTACAATTAAGTTCAAGTAGCTATTATGCCTTACAGTATAAAAGCCTTTACAAATACTTAAGTTATTATAAATTATTGTCATTTATTTTTTTCTATATATTGTGGTTTGATATAATTATTAATGACCATTTTAATGACCATTTTAATTTTATTTAGTTTTAGGAATAGAATCCAGGGTCTCATGTTTGCAAGGCATATGCTTTATTCTACAGACTCTTACTTTCTTAACTAAATTTATCTAAAGATGATAGAGCATTACAAAATATTTCTTAGAAAAAGGGAATACTGAGTTGAGTGAGTTGTTAAGGGATGCATAGAGTTAATCATTGAAAACTAGATTAGGTGCACACAATTCGGGATGACAAAACCAATAGTGAAAATCATGCCATAAATAAATTATAAATCTGTTATTCAGCCCTTTTCTTCACCATCTCACATCTTCTTTCCATAATTATAAACTCACAACCTGTTTTAAACTACTTCAGATTTGTTAGTACATATTTATTAGTATATACTAATATATATTAATGTATTTATTAGTATAATATATAGTAGATATATAATGTCTTCACAGTAGATACAAGCACCGATACAATCACTCAGTATATTATATATAAACTATGTGCATTTATAATATAAAAAAGACAAATTTTGTTTGTTTGGGGCTGTACTAGGCTGTATTCTCAGGGCTTACTCTTTTTTCTCCATTGAGGGATAACTCCTAATTGGGCTGAGGATGAACAACAGTTAAGGTGCCAGGGATGAAACCTTGGTCGATTGCCTGCAAGGCAAGTGTCCTACATGTAATCTTGTAGGACGTAACCTTGTCCTACATGTAATCTGTCCTACATAGTAATCTATGGCTCCAGTTCCTAAGAAAAATATATATTTAAAATAACTACTATCAACTAAAGATTAGATTTTGTGTGTGTGTGCGTGTGTG
>PVKC010006554.1:0-30933 GCA_004027635.1 Crocidura indochinensis
AGATCATGGTAATTTTGTGTTAAGAGTTATAAAATTAATGGTCACATGTAATAGTAATTTCCTAATGAGGAATAAATTGACTAGACTTTATATCCAAAATTATATTGTTTATGCTGTTAGTATAATAGTATAATTATTTTAAAATTGAATAATTTAAAATCTAAAATTATATTCAAACATAAATATATAATAAGAGTTTAAAAATTTTTGAACTCAGATAATATTAAGAAAGATAAACAGCAAATGGTTAGCAAAAGACTCAAACATCAGATATTTTAGTTTAAAATACCATCAATAAACCACTTTAATCTCATAAATTCTCCACTTCCATGTATATCTCTATACTTGGAGATCAGCTCTAAATTTTTAGGTGATTTCATGGACAAGTGAAATTTTAATTATTTATTCAGTTATTTGTTTGCTTATGATACCATAGTATTAGTGCAAAAAGTTTTATCCTCAAATATTCAGTGTTCTTAGTTTTTCAGTCATATGAATTAACATATATAACATTTTATAATATCAAAATATGCTTTCACCTTGAATATAAAGATACGCATTATAAAATTGCATGTAGTAATGTGCGTACATATATGTTCCTTGATTAAGCATAGTAGTTTTACTAAATGCTAATTATAATTTGGAAATTATAAGAAGAAAGGTCATGGAGCTTAAAGTTCCAATTCTGCTTTGTTTATAAGTTACCTTCATATAAATGGTATCACTTTAAGTTTGATGCTAATTATGTTAGTTCAATGTGCAGCTCTCTCCTGTTGGAGAAACTAGTTTCTTTTTCTACTCATCAGTGTTGCCCAAAGATGCTGGTTTTTTTCTTTAGTATGTGGCATCAAAAACCTTCTTGAAATAATGCAGTCTTCAGGATATTTCAAATTTCTTAAAAGATTCTTTTTTCTGTTTGATGTTTCAATCCTCATTAATTTGAAGAATCCTCTTATATCAGAGACTTCCACAAATATTTTTTCTACTTTTCTGCATTATTGTACTGCTGTTTTGATACAAATGAGACTAGCCAAATCTGGTGCACAAAGAGTCAAATACAATGTGATGGGGAGACCGTTGACTTCAGTGTTCCCTTTGCTTGAGAGAAAGTTAATTAAAACAAAATAGTCTCTTACTCATTCTGCTATTTGAAAATCTTGACTATTTAACAGAATACCAGCTATGGAGATTGTGGTCTATGCTTTCAACTTGCTACATATATTTTACTGTTAATAATTAAATGCCATAAAGAATTCACTTATACTTGTAGCATTTTGTTATACTACCATGTGAGATGATTTTATTTATATTGACCAGGATTCTGTTTTGCTCCATGCATGCCATATTTTTCCATATATCTCCAGTTTGGGCATATGAAAAGTGAACAAATTCTATCAGAAAGTCAGCTGAAAATCAGAAGCCTAAGAATTTGAGAGATATGATGAAATCTAGCTGAAAAAGATCGTAGTAGATGAGATCTATGGTATAAAACAATGAAACACCAGTATGTTAGGACAAGTTGCTTAAGTTAGGACAAGTAAAAATGCTTAAAATATTTTTGGGACAGGTTTTTCTTCAATATGCTTGGATTGAGTTATCTTATAACTGACAGTAAAAATAAAACACATCTTAGGACTGTGATTTTACTTACTGCAGTAAATTTGGTGCTTATTGTGTATGTTTCCTCTAGGTTTTTGCTCCTAGAATAGCAATGATAATCATAGATCCTGTGGAAATGAAGGCAAAGGAGAAGGATAAAGGGATTCTACCATCCTCCTCTCTGTTACTTTTGATTCATGCAACAGAAGTACCATTGACTTTCTGTGAGATAAGTAAAAAATGATGCAACTTCTGCTCTTAACAATGAGAGTAATGGAGATTTAAGACCATGCTATATAACTCTTCCCACCATATGCTTCATATCTACTTGAACATGTTTGAAGGACAGTGAAGTGAAAGAAGAATTAGTGTGAGAGATCCATAGATTCAAAAAGTTGGTATAAATTCTATGGATTTCTGTATGAAAAGTAATATGAAGTCAATGGAGTAATCTATGGTCAAAGGAGTAATCTATGGCTAATGGAGAATAATTCTCTCTGTAAGTATTTCAACTGCTTGAATGAAAGACAATGTCAGGCATGTGTTGGGAAGAGAATGGCAAGAGCAGAGTACCTGAAAAACAATAACATGTAGGGTTGGGAATATTGTTTCCCTCCTATACACACTAAGAAGACGAGAAAAAATAGGGAGAAGGGGAAAGATTCAAGCTTAGAGTGAAATAACTTACAACCCTAAAGACAACTCCTTTTCAATTGTGGCCGATTTGGATAAAATTTTAGGGACAGCAAGAGTATAGTGGGTAAAGTAATTGCCTTGCGTGTTGCCAACCCAGGTTAAATTCCCATTATTCCCTATGGTTCCCAGAACATCACTAGAAGTGATTCTTGAGTGCAGAGACAAGGGTAACCCTGAGCACCACTGGGTATACCCCTCAAAAGAAAGTTTGCACTTTAAATCATGAATCCTTCCTAAAATTATTATAATTGATCTATTATTTCTGTAGCTGTCATATAAATTTATGCATTCATTCTACATATGTTTCTGGCCTTCTGCTAGTCTGTTCAGTTTCACCCTTTTTAAGAGACCTATATTTAAGTAGGGTCATATTTTAGCCTGTTTATTTCAAGTTAACAGACATTCACTGAATTTTATTTTAATTTTGCTTCATTCACTGAATTTCTATTATACTTCTTATACCTGATTAATTGGGTTCAATTTTAAGGCTGGCCTATGGTGGAGTGTAGATACTATTAAAAAAGAATAGTAATAAAAGCTCTTAATTCTTCCCATTCAAACCATATATTCAGAAGTTTTTTTTTTTCACATTTCTATTCAGTGGGTGCTTATGGGCAAGAGGTGTGGGTGGCAGTGGCTGAAACAACCCTTCTAATTGTCATATGTGCAAACCTAAGGGATGAGAGGAAATTTGACACAGGAAATAACAGCCAACAACAGGACTCTCTGACAACATAATCCAGTGAAGGCCTTTAATTAAACAAAATATATTTTTTCACTCTCTTAAAAACTATTGCCTTAATCTCTAAAGATAATAAACCTCATTTAAAGTTCTAAATTGACTCACTATTCATAATAACTAAGATAGAATGAAGTTTTTATCCCACAAAAACTACTGCCAAGACACAACCAATTACAAAGTTAACCAAATTCCCTATCCCAAGTTAGTTAGAGCCCTTACCTCTAAAAAAAGTCTGAGGGAACTCATAAACATACATTTTCTATTTGTGCTTTGATTACATGGTCCAAAGCTAAGGAAATGCAAACCATGTCAGAAATTAGGAGGGAAACCCTCTTAATTGACCATAAACAGAGGTCAATCTTCTCTTCTGAGATCTGTTCTTAAATAGCTGACACCAGAATCAGTGCCCTGAATGTCAACATCAGAAGTCTCAGCTGCCAGCTTCCTTCAAAGTCCTTTCCCCTGCTACTGCATGTCTCTGAATCAAAGACCTGTAAATATATCAGATAAGCAAGCTCTGGGCCATAGACTTAGGCTCTACCAATAAAGAATGCTGCAAACTATAAAATGTCATCTTTATTTATGTGGATAAAAGACTCATATAGTGGAAAATTCTTCAAATGTAGGTAATTGTTTAAAACATTCAAGTTGAAAAAAAAAAAAAAGAAAAAAAAAGAAAAAAAAAAAAACATTCAAGTTGGAGGTGGGAAGTGTAAATTTCCCTTACATCACCCAGAGGACCTAATCTTTGGGCCTAAACTTGGTCAATACTCTAGTTTGGTTAAGGAAAAAATATATTTTTATCTTTAAATATATATATATTTTAAATATTTCATTGGAGTCATTCTCCATTTATTCTTAGTAATCTAACTCCTTCCAACTTTATCTGGACAAATAACCACACATCTAGAACCAATGTTCAAACCTTCATTGCCTTCAATCTAGATATGAATGAATGTATTGATATTGTCAGAACCAACCCACCAGTCTAGTTTCTAGATGACTTCACTGAGCCATAGTCATAGGTGACCTTGTGGGACAGTGCTACCTTTCCACTCTGTTTAGAAAGAACATCATTGGGCTGTAGCATAAAAACAAATGACTTTTCTCTTACTTAAGGTACTTTCTTTGATGAGCTTTTTGTCATAGCATTTTGAATTCCTTAGTAACTCATAAGCCATTCAAGTGATAGCTTTTTTTAACTTTGGAGTCTTAAAAGGCCTGAAGTATACTAGAAATAGGCACTAGATTTCTTCAATTATTAATAACAAGTGGAAACTCTTCTTTGGATCAAAGAACAGTTTTGATTTTCTAAGCCAATACATAAAATTCGTGGAAGACACTTGAAATGAGCTTGATTCTTCTTATATGGGAATTAGGTAGTTGAGGATTGGCCTTATTCAATATTTGGGAATGTTTCTAAATTACCTCAGAGGATTCCACATCTTTGTCATAGCTCTGTTCTAATTCTTATTTACTCACTTGTAGAACTTAGCAATAGGATGACTCTAAATTTGAGTGATTTCTTATTTCAGTGGAATACTTGTAAAGGTCAGCTGCCTAATTTACACTTGAATTGTTTTTGGAAAAAATCTTTCAACCATTTTTAAATAGACCTAGTCAAGAATATGCTTAATTTTTGTTCTCAAAAGCAAGCTATGACAATGCTGCCTTGCCCTGCTCTCATAGTCTAATTACAGAGGATATCTGAGCCATCAAAGGGAGCACATGATAATAAATGAAAGAGAGATGTAAAGGTTTAGTGGACAAAGGAAAATAGGATTTAAATGAATCAGCAGAGACCAGAGAGATATTTTAGAAAGTTGCTTGCCTTGCTTGCCTTGCATGAGGTTGACCCAGGTTCGGTCTTCAACAAACCATATGGTCCCCTCTACACAACCAGGAATAATTCCTGAGTGAAGAGCCACACTGCCAAATATGATCCAAAAGATAACAGAAAGATGTTTTAATTAAGAAAACAACAGCAAATGACAATGTAATTAAAATGTGAGCTACTGTGAATTAGTGGATTACTCTGAAGAACTATTAATATCTAACCTCTCCATTACATTGAACCTCTAGCTATTCATTCATTACTTTAGTATGTTTTTAAAGTCTCTTCCAGTGACAGAAGCCAAAAGAAATACCAATGAGTTATCTGTTAATGAAAAGAATATCTACTGAAAAATAAAATTAAGGATGAAAGTGACAGGGATATTCTCATAATTGGATATCAGGTAGACTTTTTTTTTGGGGGGGGGCCACACCCGGTTACGCTCAGGGGTTACTCCTGGCTCTTCGCTCAGAAGTCGCTCCTGGCAGGCCCGGGGGACCATATGGGGAACCGGGGGATCGAACCGCGGTTCGTCCTAGGTTAGCACAGGCACCTTATCTCCAGCGCCACCGGCCGGCCCCCTCAGGTAGAGTTTTTAAGAAAGAAAAATTTGAACAGAAACCCAAAAGTAGCAAAGAGGAAAAATTAGCGAGTGTGAACCTTGGGATGCTAAACAAAGGGAATGTGAAGAACAGTGGTTCTGAGAAGGGGCTTATGTAGCAAGTTTAAGAAACAGAAAGAAGGTTGATGTGACTGAAATATAACAAGCCAGACTGAAAGACAATGGTGATGAGAGGTATTTTAGACAAGAGCACCAAAGAATTTTGTAAAGAAACTGAAAGAAGTTGCATATAAACTGGAATAAACTCTCAACAGTCACACTAGGCACTACCCAGACAAGAAAATCAATTCTATGTTTACTAGAAGACTTGGGCAATTCTCTCTACCATTAAGCTTACCTTTAACTATCAACCAGTCACATCTGCTATAACACAATCCTGCTAACCTTGGAACTTGAAACACAACTGTTCAACCTAATGAATGTCTGATGTATCTTCAAACCTGGATCTGTGGTGGATCTTGGCAGAGTCATAAAGGCATCTGTTGAATAATCTAAATTTTAGAGAAACTGAGTCATGAATCAATTATGCATGCTATTCAAAGAAATGTCTATATGTTAGATCACATCATGACAGTAATGTTTATTACTCTCAGCTTCTTTAAGGAAATCAGAAAATGTCACTGCTTAGCCTAAACATTTATTTTAACATAGAGCATTCTAGTGTTCATTCTAAAACTATATCTTCTCCTTGTAAGAAAAAAGCATAAATTAGGGATTTCTTTTCTTACAAGCCTGTCCTTTGACTCAAGGTTAGATGAAGATACTTCATAAGGACATTGAGGACTTTGTGATGGCAACAGGATAAGCCCAAGAAAAGAGAGAACCTTGCTGAAGGATAAGTGCCAGAGAGGGTGGGCTATAATGGGGGAGGAGAGGAAAAGGCAAAGAGTGAAGAAGATGGAGAGCTGGAAGTGACTATTATTTCAAGAGATGGCCCTGATAAGCTTATTGTAGAGAATAGAGCACAGTCAGTGACCTTTAGCTGGACTCAGGTTACTTTGCTGTCAATATTCTGTCGTCACAGAAACTCTCATCCTTTGGAAAGACACAAAGATCAGCTGAATTGATCCTGTCATGGCAGTGGGATTTTCACTTGTCCTGTTTAACATACATAAAGGTTTTTCAGTGCCCTGTTTCCTGACACCTACCCTTTTCTCTGCCAAGCAGGATGTTGTGGCTCCCCATCTTAGTAAAATGGAGGTGATTGCTTGGAAACACAGGGTGATTGTTATGGAGAATGGGGGAAAGGTCATTTGAGAGGGAAAGAAAAGGGAGAAAATGGAATGGTTTTCATTTTATTGAGGCCATTTCTTAGAGATTTTATGATGTTTGCGTAAGCTTTCATAGTAGTCCTTGAATATGTTCTTTTGAAAATAGTTCTATTTTTAATAGTTCCTTCATCTTGTTTTCATCCTCAGAAGAGATGCCATCTCTTATATTTTAAATCTCTCTCAAATTGAATTTATAGTGCCATCCAGACCAAAAATATGTCAATTTAGAGAAGGAAGATATTAAATTATTTCAGACCATCCACATTTTGAAAAATAAACATGTTTCCTTTTCTCCTTGGTCAATTTGGCAGCATGAAGTAACATTTGTGGCTGTTATTTGTCTCCACAATCTGCCTTAATAATAGGTTTCACAGTTTTATATTCATGAAGCATTTCCTTATGTCTGGACCAAATCCCTCTTTGCTTTAATTTGAGACCAGAGACTCTGTGTAGTTGTTCACAATTGTCTATTGAGCAAACACTCAGTTTGTTTTGAAAACTCACTTCAGCCTTCTCTTGACAAGAAACAACAATCATATCCTCACAGCCTTCCTCGGAGGCATGGTAACATAATCATCTAGAAAAAAGATGCTGTTGAGCCAATTTAGGACTAACCAAATTGGCAATATATAAAGTGTATTTGGCTTACTCCTATAGTAGCTCATATTTAGATGTAATTTAATTTTCAAATGACTTTATGAACAACAATGTTTTATCTCAATACCACGTTGGTGAGATGTGTACTGTTTATTTTTTCTCTCCTTTTTTTCTTTTCAGGTGAGGTCATTGAATTTCAGGCCACATGACCAATACGTAAGAAGGTAGAAATTCAAGCCCTTCTATTCCGAGACAAGGGCCAGGGGGATTTCCACAACCCCAGAGCTGCTATGTGCAAAATCTTGTGCAAAGGAGACAATTTATAAAACACAGAGTATTTTGACCACAGAGTTAAGAAAAAATAGATTCTGAGTGTTAGGTAGGATTGGAGCTGGTGAGTAAAAGGAAAAAATGAAGGGTTATGTCTCTGTATGTGCATATGAAGGTTTTTTTCTTTCCAAGGAAAGGGCAGCTATAGTTAAGAATGAGGGCAATCAAGTCTTTGAGTCTGGATTTAAATCCCAATTGCACCAAGAACTAGTTGTATCTTCTAAAGTAATATCCTTGATCCATTTCTGCTTTATTTTCTCATTGACATGGGTAATTTGGATGTTATACTTGACAGAAACATTCAATGAACTCTATCATAGTACCAAATTTCTGACAAGATGAATAAGAAGCAGCATTTAGTGAGAATAAAGGATAGATAGGGGCATTAATAACTTCAGCTTCTAATGCCTCAGTCCAATCATTATTTATTACTTCATAGGAAAAGAACTAAGGAATCATTTGATGGATGAGATCCTTTTGCCTTCCACAGTTAACTTCTTCATTCTCAATGCTGAATAGTTATGAGTTCAGTGAATCCCAATGCAAGCCATCAATTTTGGAAAGAAAAATTAATAAGCTTTTTGCTTGTTCAAATTTCCATTTGTTCTCTATCTTATGATACAGGTTTTGTGTATTTGGGATGCATGGTTTACATTTTGCTTAATTTAGAGTGACTGTTCCTATAAAATGCATTCATTTAGGGAGGGGTTGGGCCACACCCAGTGACACTCAGGGGTTTCTCCTGGCTATGAGTTCAGAAATGGCTCCTGGCTTTTGGAACCTAAAGGGATTCCGGTAATCGAACTGAGGTCTGTCCTGGATCAGCCACATGCAAGGCAAATACCCTACCTCTGTGCTATGGCTCCATTAGAAAGAAAACCCTGTTGAAGTGAAAGCACTCTCCCTGAGAGGTGCACAAACACTGGGTACTCACACCAAAAACTGTCATACATTTAAAAGCCTCTATCATGTGTGCTCAGGAAACCAAACTATGAATTCAGAGACAAGTCTGGAGGCTTTTTTAGGAGATGAGGTATACAGCTTGCTGTCCAACTCACCATTTTGGGTATAAGAACAGAGTCACACGTACTCTACATTACTACCAAATGTTGTACAGTCTACTTACTAATCATGTTTCAGTTTTACTTCATCTATGGGCTATTTATTGTGACAAGAGGAATTTGATTTGGAATTATAGACTATGAGTTTTCAATTAATACAGTAATTAGTACAGTACACAAATTTAGTGGCTTAAAATAATGAAATTTGGGGTTAGAGAGGGGTGGTAGTACAAGCAGGTAAAGCGTTTGTCTTGTAAGTAGCTAACCTATATTAGATCCCAGCACTGCATATGGTTTCCTGAGCCCTACCAGAAGTGAGCCCCAAAGACAGAGCTAGAAACAAGCCCTAAGTACCCCTGGGAGCCCCTCAAACAAAAACAGAACAATGAATATTTTATTGCCTCACAGTTGTGAAGAATAAAACTGCAGCAGAAATCTCACTAGACTAAAATCAAAATATTGGCGGGGTTGCATTCCTTTCTTTTTAAAACACCCAGAGAGAATCCATTTCCTAATTTACAGATTCTAAAAGCTGCATGAACTCCTAAGTTCCTTTCTTTCCCCCAAACCAGTAAAAATTGATTACTTCATTCTCTGCTTTATCTCTTAGACTGCCTCCTTCAAAAATAAGAACCCTTGTACATGAAAAATCTTAGTTCCATCTGCAATTGTAATTTTTCTTTTTCTTTTTTTTTTGGGGGGGGGCCACACCCGGTGACGCTCAGGGGTTATTCCTGGCTATTCGCTCAGAAGTTGCTCCTGGCAGGCACGGGAGACCATATGGGGAACCGGGGGATCGAACCGCAGTCCATCCTAGGTTAGCGCAGGCAAGGCAGGCACCTTGCCTGCAGCGCCACCGCCCGGCCCCCTGTAATTTTTCTTTGACTTATAATGTATTTATTTAGGGACTAGGAGGTAGACATCTCGGAACTAGGATGTGGAGAGGAGGCATAATCCTGCTCACCTCAGTAGATAGTGTGTCAAATGCATTGTTAATTCCATCTGTTTAACAGATCCACTAGTTTTCAGTTATAAACTTTTGTAAAATGTTTTTTTTTTTTGCTAAAATTATTAACTCCACCAGACATGCACATCTGGTTTTGGCATTTAGCTACAATAGTAACTCTGCCTACTAATCTGAAGAAAGGCAAGAAGAAAAGCAGGTACAAGATTATATGTTCTATGCTCATTTTCTGCAGCCCAAGATTCTACTCCTTTATTTATTTTTTTTTATTTTTTTATTTTTGGGGTCAGACCTGGCCGTGCTCAGGGGTTACTCCTGGCTTCAGACCTGGCAGTGATCAGGGGTTACTCCTGGCTTCAGACCTGGCAGTGCTCAGGGATTACTCATGGCTTTATGCTCAGAAATCGCTCCAGGCCGGCTCAGGGGACCCTGTGGGATGCCAGGATTCGAACCACCAACCTTCTGCATGCAAGGTAAATGCTTTACCTCCATTCTATCTCTCCGGCCTCCAAGATTCTACTCTTAAGTGGTAGATAATGTGAAGGACCACCACCACACTCTGAATTATCATAGTTTCAATCCTGCTATGCCCATTTACCATTTCCGACTAGCTCAGCTCTTATTTTGTTTAATAATAATTTTTATTTAAGCACTGTTTTTACAGAAAGGTTCATAGTTGTGTTTAAGTAATAGAATGTACATGATCCATCACCAGTACAACTTTCCTGCAACCAATGTCTCCATTTTTCACCCACCACCCACCCCCTGCCTGTCTTTGGGACAGGAATTCTGCTTCTCTCTTTCACACTCTCTCTTTCCTTTCTAACATTATGGTTTGCACTATTGTCAATAAGGGGGTACCATGCATAACACAAACAAGCACTTAGTTCTTGTCTATAGAGTGATCAGGTCCATCTATCATTGTCATGGTAATTGCACTCACCCTCTTTGTGGCACGCTTCTATGATTGGCTGGTCTACCCAACCCTCATCTCTATTGTTTATTATTTACCATACTGATATTATTACCATACTGTCATTTATTTTTCTTATATCCCACAGAGGAGTGAGACTGTTCTATGTCAATTCTCTTCCTATGACTCGTTTCACTCAATATATAGGTAAATCTATCCATCAATATATAGGTAAATCTTTTTATTTCAGTTTTGCTAACAATTGCATAGTATTCCATTGTGTAGATGCACTACAGTTTCTGTAGCCATGCATCTGTCTGTTGATGGGCATGTGGGTTGCTTCCAAATTACAGACTTACTATTGTAAATAGTACTGCAATGAACATAGAAGTGCAACAGCATTTTTGTGTTATGGTTTTATGTTCCTAGGGTATATTCCTAGGAATGGTATTGCTGGATATAAGGAAACTCAATTTCCAGTTTTTTGGAAAATCTCCATATTGTTTACCAGAAAGGCTGTACTAGACATCATTCCCACCAGCAGTGAATGGGGGTTCCTTTCCCTCCACATCCATGCCAGCACTGCTTATTCTTGTTATTTGTGATGGGTGCCAGTTGCTGTAGTATGAGATGATACCTCAGTGTTGTTTTGATTTGCATCTGATGATTAGTGACGCGTGGAGAATGTTTCTCATGTGTCTTTTGGCCATCTTATTTTCTTCTTTGAGGAAGTGTCTGTATATTTCTTCTCCCCACTTTTGATGGAGCTAGATGTTTTATTCTTGTTCATTTCTGCCAGTACTATATACATTTTAGATATTAGCATTTATAAGATGGGTATTGGGTGAATAGTTTCTCCCATTTCTTGTGCAACTTTTGTATCTTAGTCATTGTTTCCTTTGAAGTGCAGGAACTTCTCAGTTTAATGCAGTTCCATTTGTTTATCTCTGCTTCCAATTGCATAGACTGTGGTGTTCCCTCCTTGAAGATGCCTTTAGTCTCAAAGTTATAGATTATTTTACCTAAGTTTTCTTCTTTGTACATTACAGTTCCAGGTCTGATATCAAGGTCTTTAGTCCATATTTGTTTGAGCTCATGCATGGTGTTAAAGAGAGGACTGAGTTTACTTTTTTTCATGTGATTGACCAATTATCCCAGAACCACTTTTGAAGAGGCTTTCATTGCTCTATCTTGTATTTCTTTTTCCTTTATCAAAGACCAATTGATTGTATGTCTGGGGATTATTCTCTGAATACTCATTCTATTCCTTTGATCTGAGGGTCTGTCTTTATTTAAAAAAAACTTTATTGATTGGTTGGTTAATGGGCCACACCCGGTCGTGCTCAGGGATCACACCTGGCTCTGCACTCAGAAACCACCCCTGGCAGACTGTGGGACCATATGGGATGCCAAGAATCAAACTAGGTCCCCCCTTGGTCAGTCACATGCAAGGCAAATCCCCCCACCCCCCGTGCTATCTCTCTGGCCCATGTCTTTATTCTTATATCATGCTGTTTTAATGACTATTACTTTGGAACAATTTAAAGTTGGGAAAAGTGATGCTTCCTATCTTCTTTTTCCTAAGGATTGATTTAGCTATTCATGGGAAATTATAGTTCCAATGAATTTTAGGAGTGTTTGGATCACTTCTTTGATAAATGTCATTGGTACGCTAAGAGGGATTGCAATAAATCTGTACAATGCTTTGGAAAATATTACCATATTAGTGACATTAATCCTCCTAATCCAAGAACAGGGTATGTGTCTTCATTTCCTATGTCTTTGTGTCCTCTTTTATTTCTTGAAGTACTGTTTTGTAATTTTTTTAAAGTTCTTCCACCTCTTTAGTTAAGTTGACCCAAAGTACTTAAGTTTCTGTGGCACTATTGTAAATGCAATTTATGTTTAATGTCTTTTTTATCTATAATTATTTGTATATAAAAAGACCATAAATTTTTTCATGTTAATTTTGGTTTAGGGTTTTCTGAATATAATATCATGTCATCTACAACCAGCGAGGACTTGACTTCTTCCTTTTACGTCTGGATGCCTTCGGTATATTTTTCTTACCTGATTGCTATGGCAAGTACTTCAAGTACTGTGTTGAACTGAAGTGGCTAGAGGGGACATCCTTGTCTTATGCCTGATATTAGAAGAAAGACTTCTAGCTTTTCCCCAAAGAGTATAATATTTGCCATAAGCTTGTGGTAAATGGCCTTGACTATATTGAGAATATCTCCATCCATTCCCATTTTGTTGAGAGTTTTTATCATAAATGTGTGTTGAACATTGTCAATTGCTTTTTTCTGGAACTATTGATATGATCATATGATTTTTATTTTTCTATTGATTTTTATTAATATGGTATATTACATTTATGGGCTTGTTATGTTAAAATATCCTTGTATCTCTGGAATTAATTCTACTTGGTCATACACTTCTTGTGAGCCACTGGATCCAATTTGCTAGAATTTTTTAGGATCTTTGCATCTTTGTTCATCAAGAATATTGGCCTGTAATCTCTTTCTTGTGGCATCTCTGACTGCTTTTGCCATCAGTGTGATGTTAACTTTGTAAAAACGATTTGGGAGTGTTTTTGTTTCTTCAATTACCTAAAAAAAAGCATGAAAAGAATTGGCAGTAGGTCCTCTTTAAAGGTTTAGGAGTGTTATTTCTTCCTGGTATACATATCCCTTGATTATTTAAAAATGTCAATATCTGTCTCTTAAAAACATTTTACTCAGGAGACAGGAGGTGGCGCAGGAGGTAAGGTGCCTGCTGCCTTGCCTGCACTAGCCTAGGACGGACCATGGTTTGATTCCCCGGTTCCCATATGGTCCCCCGTGCCTGCCAGAAGCGACTTCTGAGCGCATAGCCAGGAGTAAACCCTGAGCGTCACTGGGTGTGGCCCAAAAAACAAAACAAAACAAAACAAAACAAAAACATTTTACTCTAAAGTAGGTGTGATATAATATTAGCATGGCATCCCAGTTTTTTAAGGGAATTGGTTACATGAATGATTGTTCTCCAACCTTTGACTCTGAGTCTATGTTTGCTCTGACATTCAGCTGTTTTTTGAAAGTAGAAAAGCATTGGATTTAGCCTTTTTATCCATTTTTCCTCTCTTTGTCTCTAAACTGGTACATTTATTTATTCCACTGACCTTGAAAGAGATCATTGTCTGGGACCAGCAAGGTGGCGCTAGAGGTAAGATGTCTGCCTTGCAAGCGCTAGCCAAGGAAGGACCATAATTCAATCCCCCGGCATCCCATATAGTCCCCCCCCCAAGTCAGGGGCAATTTCTGAGCACTTAGCCAGGAGTAACCCCTGAGCATCAAAATGGGTGTAGCCCGAAAAAAAAAAAAAGAAAGAGATCATTGTCATGGAATTTAGTGTCATCCTTTTGTATTAGTTTGGCGCCATTTTGGGGGTTGCCTTGTCTTAAAGTAGACCTATCCTTTTTTTAAGGCTGGATTGAGTCTGTAAAGTTTCTGAGCTGTTGTTTATCTGTAAAGCTGTGTTTTCTTCCTTCAAAACTAAATGTATGTCTGGTTTGGTGAAGTACTTGGCAAAACATTCATTTTATTGTCTTTGTCACTTGTACCACCACTGCCTTCAGGCTTTGAGCATTGCTTGTGATAAATCTGCTGTAAATATTAAGGATGCTCCTTTGTATGTAGTTTTCCTTTTAGATCTTGATGTTTTCAGTATGATGCTACCCCTGTATGTTGAGTTCATCATTGTAATTAGGATGTGCCTGGGGTGTTTGGATCTCTTTTAGCTGGTACTCTTCAGGCATGCAGGATGTGGCTGTATGCACTCTTTAGCCCTTGGAACTTCTCTGCAGTGATGTTCTTGATTGTTGATACTTCATGGTGATTTTCTTCCTGGCCGTCTTGACCCCAGTGATTTTTATGTTATTTCTACTGATTTTATCCAAAATTCTATTTTCATTAGTTCACATTCTTTTTTTTTTTGTGTGTGTGTGGGGGGGAGTTTGGTTTGGGGGCAGCGCTCAGGGGTTACACCCAGCTCTGCACTCAGAAATCGCTCCTGGCAGGCTCAGGGGACCATATGGAATGTCGGGATTTGAACCTCTGACCTTCTGCATGCAAGGCAAATGCTTTACCTCCATGCTATATTTCCGGCCCCATTAGTTCACATTCTTTGAAGATTTTTTTCCAACATATAATTGTTTATTTTGATGATCTTTTCCAACCTCTTCTCTTGTATGGAGTTGTTTTGCATCTCATCTTCCAGATCACTGATTCTGCCCTCCACAGCTGTTACTCTGCTAGTGAGGCTTTCCAGTGAGTTTTTCATTTTGTCTACCAAGTTTTTCAGTCTTATTATTTCAATTTTAAGTTTTCTCATTTCTGCTTTCAGATGATTTCAAATGATTCTAACTTGTGACTCATTCAGTTTTTTCAATGATATTTTGATTTTGGTGTTTTCTATGTGTTGTACTGGGGTTCATTGACTAGAATATATGCTTGCTGTTTTCATTGAATAAGTCTCATTGGTTTTCATCTTGGATGTGGGGCATGCACTGCTCACTGGTGCCTCCAGCATGTGTGCGGTGACTCACCATGCTGGTTTGCTCTTCTCACTGGGTCCCTTATTTGCTCATTTCTGTAACCTTACACCTATTCTTTGTGTAACCTTACCTACAAGAAAGACCCTCCCATTCCTGGGAGGGGTCTTAGGGAGGTTATAAAAGGTTTAACCTGAGGGGCCAAAGGGGATTTACCTGGATGGGATCAGAGGAGAAAAGATGGCTGAAAGGAATTAAGACGCAGGGCAAGCTAAGGATGGCTTGTGCTTAATTAGGTTTATGATATAGGCCACACACATTGGCCAGGGATGCATAAAGCTGACATCTCCCGAAGCCTGCTTGTCAGTGGATTTTCTCCTTGCTGCCACCCTGACAGCTGAAGGGGGTTGCAGAGCCACATGGTCCTGGGCTGGAGAAGAAAGGCCTCCATGCATCCCATCACCATCCACCGCCATCCAAGCCCATCCTAAGGGTTTAATGCTACACATCTCTATTGACTTTTTATCCTCCTTAAGTGCAGACTTTCTTTGTAATGAGAGGTATAGAGCATTAATTTATAACCATATATATGTATATATTTCAGAATTACAGCATCAGTTTTGCATCTAGATAAACTACATCACCACTAAAACTCCATCATCATTAATATGCTCTACCACTTTACACACTCATATTAAATCTTTATTTATAAAACTCCTTAGCTATCACAATTACTTCAAATCTGATTATATTTAAAGAAAATACATCAATTAAGTTGTAGTTTTATTCTTATTTATAATTTTTTAATTTTGTTTTTGGGATAACACCGTTTACAATTATGTTAATGTTTATACTTTTGGCAAATAAGTTAGGCAACAACACCAAATTGGCATAAAGAAAAAGCAGTACTGTCCACTACTCAGGTCACTTCCAGTACACAACATCTTTTCTCTCTCTACCCTCATTTGGTTCTATTGTCAGTCTATTCTCAGTGAACACTTCATTCTTTTACTTTGTTTCTTTGTACATTGTACATCATATATGCGTAAAATCATCTGTCATTTTTCCTTTTCCTTCTGACTTATTTAACTTAAAGTGACACCCTTTATTAAAGGCTGAATTAATTTTATCATACCAAATAGATTAATTTTAATGTGCCAAATAATATTCCATATACAATATGTATATCTATAACACCTATTTATCCAGTTATCTACCACTGGATATTTAGGTTCCAGATCTTGGCTTTTATAAATATCACAAGATAAAATAGAGATGCAAATATATCTTTTCAAGTAAATACATTTGTGTTCTAGGATAGAAGCCAGGGCATGTAATCATTAGATAACATAGTAGTCTTTTTAATTTTTCCCCATTTTTGTTGTTGTTGCTGTTATTGTTGTTGTTTTGAGCCACAACTGGCAGTGCTCATGGGTTACTCGTTGCTCTATGCTCAGAAATTACTCCTGGCAGGCTTGGGGAACCATATGGGATGTTGGAGATTGTTTCTGAGTCAGCCAAATGCAAAAAGAACACCCTAACCATTTTACTAAATCTCTCCAGCTTTTATCTTTAATTTCCTTATATGTTCATACTGTTTTTCAAGAAGACTCCTTTTCACCGCATCACATTACACCAGCATTGACTTTTTGGGGAGTGGGGTAGGAGGAAGGCAGGGATTACCCAGCAATATTCAGGGCTTGCTTCTTGCTCAGTAGTCAGGGAACACTCCTGGCAGTGATCAGGGGTCTATATTTACCATCTGTATTTCTTTTTTTTTTGGGGGGGGGGGAGTGGGCCACACCCAAGCAATGCTGAGAAGTTACTCCTGGCTCTGCACTCAGAAATCACTCTTGGCAGGTTCAGGGGACCATATGGGATGCCAGAGAGCAAACCCAGGTTCATCCCAGGTCAGCTGTGTGCAAGGCAAACGCCCTACTAGTGTGCTATCACTATGGCTCCTTTACTTTTATGAAGAAGTCTATTGAACTTTTCTCTCCAGTTTTAATGTTTTTGTTATTGACGAGTTTTGCAAATGTTTTTATATCCCATCATATTAGCTCTTTGTCAAATATATGGTACACAAATATTTTCTCCCATAGTAATGTGATGTTTTTATTGCTCTGTTTCTTACCCAATGTATAAAGATTTTAGTTGGGTGCTTTTCGTTTAATTTTGCTTGTCCATGAGTCAAATCATTGAAGACATCACTGAAGTATATAGTTATGATTTTTTCCCCTTTGAGGACTACAGTAGCAGTGCTCAGGAATCACTTCTGGCAGTGCTTGGGGAATCATATGCAGTGCTGAAGACTGAACCAGGGTCGGACACTTGCAAGGCAAGTGCCGTACCACCTATACTATCTCTCCAGCCCAATGAAATCAACATTGTATATAATTTTGCCATTGCTTCCTCTATACATTAGATTCATATCTAATAACAAGTCTGAAATATTTTCAGATAAATTACCTGGATATGCTTAAAGACTATTTCTTATAGTGCTCAGAGGACTTGGAGCTCCCATGTGCCAAACTTGTGTCACAGCTCTTTGAACTAGTTTCCTGACTCCTATTTATATAATTTTAAATTAACTTTTGTATGGGGCTAAAGCGGTGGGATGGAGTGGTAAGGAGTCTGCTTTGCTGGCATTAGCGTAGGACGAACCATGATTCGATCCCCTGGCATCCCATATGGTCCCCCAAGCCAGGAGTGATTTCTGAGTGCATAGCCAGGAAAACTCCCGAATGTCACTGGGTATGGACATAAATAAATAAATAAATAAATGTAATTAACTTTTGTATATGGCATGTAATAGGGTTCCAAATTTTCTTCTTCCCCCCTTTTATTTGCTTGTGGCTAACAAGTTTCCCAACATTTGTTGAAAAAGCTTTTCTTGCTCCACTGAATGCATCTAGCTCCTCTGTCACGAATTAATTATCTAGACATCTGAGGGTTTAGTTACTGTACTCTCATTTTTATTTCTTTGGCTGAAGGGTCTGATTTTGCTTTAGTTCTACAATGTTTCAATCACTATAGTTTTATTTAGTACTGTATAGTTTAAAGAGAGTAAATGCAATGGTTTTTTTTATTCCTCTCAAAATTGCTTTGGCTTTTAGGGAAATTTTAAGATTCCATGCAACTTTTAGTAATACTTATACTGTATTCAAGAAAAATACCATGGAATAAAATACTTTCGGTTGGATAGTCATTTTTAACAATGTCAATTCTTCCAATTCAGGAAGATTGAATATTTTCTATTTCCTTGTGTCTTCTATTTCTTTTAATGATGACTTGCAGTTTTTCATTTAAATTCATTCCTAAGTATTTGATGTTTCTTTTTTAACACAATGGGGGGGGGGGGGGAAGAGGTACCACTACCATGTGACAATGGTAGTGGAAAGAAGTGGAACACTCTGGTGGAGAATGTAGTATTAGATCATTGTGTTTGTAAAATTCTTCCAGTTAAAGTACTCAAGTTACATTGTTTAAAATAAAAAATAAAAAGATATAAGTGAGGGCCCAGAGAGATAGCACAGCAGTGTTTAAGGTGGTTGGTTCTAATCTCGGTGTCCCATATGGTCCCCCGTGCCTGCCAGGAGCTATTTCTGAGCGGACAGCCAGGAGTGACCCCTGAGCACCGACGGGTGTGACCCCAAAACCAAAAAAAAAAAACCCTAAAACAGATATAAGTGAAAGAACATTTGCTTTCATAGACCTTTTGTATTGTTTCTTGACTTCTTTTTTTTTTTTTTTTTTTTTTTTTTTTTTTTTTTTTTTTTGGTTTTTGGGCCACACCCGGCTGTGCTCAGGGTTTACTCCTGGCTGTCTGATCAGAAATAGCTCCTGGCAGGCACGGGGGACCATATGGGACACTGGGATTCGAACCAACCACCTTTGGTCCTGCATCGGCTGTTTGCAAGGCAAACACCGCTGTGCTATCTCCCCGGGTCCTGTTTTCTTGACTTCTATATTATTTATTTCTGCCTTAATGTTTACTTTTGTTCTACTATTTACTTTTGGTACTGAATACCAAAGGTTTTTGTTTCCTGGTTTCTTAAGATGTGAGGTCACATTCCATTTGAGCTTTTTGTTTCCTTATTTAAGCCAATTGAACTATGAACTTACCTGTGGTATAATTTTTGCTGTATCCAAATGTTCCTATAGTTTGTATTTTCTCTCAATTCTTTCTGGGAAATTTTATTTATTCTTTGATGTAATTTTTAATCCAGTGGTTGTTTAAAGTATGTTTAGTCTCCAAATATTTGGGTTTTCCCCAGGTTTCTTTTTATGGTTCATTTCTACCACCATAGTGAGACTTATTACACAGCAGGTAGCAACAAAGGATCAAAGGCAACAGAAGCGGAAAACACAATTTAGTTGAGTTTAGGTGGCAAAAGGAAGGACTTCTGGGCTTCTCAGGAGAAGGAGATATACTGGTGATGGGTATATTATCACCAGTGTTGAAATTATGTGCATGAGAAACCATAAATTCAGAATTGTAAATCACAGACTTAATAACATTTTTTCTAAAGAATGGGGTAAGGGCGATTTCTATCACCATAGTATTGTAATTTGTAGAGACATTTTATATTATTTCTTTTTTCATGACTTTATGGACATTTAATTTGTGTAACTAGTCTAACCTGGAGAATGCCCCTGGTGCATGAAAAATGCATATTCAGGTTTCTTTAGTAGAGATATTTCTGTACATGTCTACTAATCCTACTTCTTCCAATTCTTTATTTATTCTTCTTTTGTTTGTTAATTGATTTTTTTTTGTTTTTGGGCCACACCCGGTGACGCTTAGGGGTTACTCCTATGCGCTCAGAAGTCGCTCCTGGCTTGGGGGACCATATGGGAAACCGGGGGATCGAACCGCGGTCTGTCCTAGGCTAGCACAGGCAAGGTAGGCACCTTACCTCCAGCGCCACCGCCCGGCCCATGTTGATTGATTTTTTTTATCTTTCCAAGTATAAGAGAGCAATGTTAAATATTTCTAAGATTATTGTAGTACCATAACTGTATCTCTTCGTGTTTAATAATAGATACTTTAAAAACTTTGCTGCTCCCTCTTTATTTGGTGCATTTATGTAATAAACATCACATTAGGTCCACTTGGTACATTAATTCTTTAGTCAATACATAATATCCATCCCTATCTCTTGTTACCTTTTTGCTTTGAAGTATAATTCATATGGCATCATAGGGATCATCATCATATTATATATCCAGGAGATAGTCTTTACATCACAAATAAACCAACATGTATTGGAAGGACCTAGTTAGAGTTTTCTAGGAAATCTAGGGAATTCTGCATTTCCAGAGCTTGAAGGCTTTCATATTTCCTGTGTACACAAAGGTCAAGGTGTGTATAAGTATCTGTGTGGTGATAGAGACACAACTGGCATCTCTATCACCTCACTTGCCTTCTGGATTTGAGTGTGATATATTATTAGCTAAAATAATTTGGAAAGCATAACTATTTGCTAGCAGGCTATAGTAGACTATGGAAGAATTGAGTCTATTGACTTGTCTAGATAATATCTATCAACCATTAACCTGTTCCACAGTTGCCCTGTGATGTGGGAGGTTGATGGAGAATTGGTGCATCTCACAAAGCCTGATCCCCAGTCAGACCACCAGAAGCAATACGTACAATGCCTGGTGCTAACTCCAAATGAAGCTTCCAGTTCTTAGTCATCTCTCCAAATTTAGTGGAGATGAAAAACAGAGTTTTGTAATTGGGCACTTTTGGTTCATACCTGACCTACTTTCTCTGTACCATAGACATTTGTAGCTGAAGTCTATTTTCAGACAGTTAGGGTTCATACAACATGTGTATCCATATTCTCCCACCATATACACCATTAGCCAGGCCCCTCAGAACTCTCCTGTCCTGGAGATGATTCTTGGCTCATCAGAAAAAAGTATATTAGGGGAAAAAATAGAAACAATATTTTAGGAATAATAAATTTAGTTTTAATTTATGTTATGTTTATATGATAAGCTATATGTATATGTTTAATTTATATTTACTATGTATATATTTTATATGTTAAAGTCCTGGAGAGACCTTGAAAATTACATTTTTTATTTGATCCTCCTTTTTGCAGGACTAATACATCAAAGAAAATTATCTTGATTTTATTTTTAAGATCCTCATTCCAAGCATACAGCTCAGAAAAATTCTTGGCACTTTATATGGAAGTCTAACTATTCTACATTCGACAGGATGTATTCCTGGCACAATCTAATTTAAATCTACTTATTCTCTTTTATTCTTAGTAGAAATATAAAATTTTATGTTTCAATTATATACAGAAAAGGTTTAGATAATTGAAATACTTTCAATCTTAGTTCTTAATGAATTTGATATATCTAAACTTATGTATGTTTATTTTGTATGATGCATATTTTGAGATAATTTGAACTAGCAGATATATAACCTGAACTCACATCGTGTATAAAAGCATATATGAATGGCTGCATGTGTGTTCATGCATTGAAGTGGGGTGGGGATTCTTTGAAAAGCAGAATTACCAGAGAGCTCCATCCATATGGGACATCTGGAAATCCTGACAAATCCTCCCATTTCCAGATCAAATAATGCAGTCTCATTTCATTGTGCTTCAAAAATTCAAATGAAGCATCAAAATGAACCATTAAAAGAATCAAGAACCATCCTGGCATTCATATGTAACTAAGCATCTAAGGTGACTTATAATCAAGTTTTCTTAAAAACAGAAAAATAACCATTTTTCTGTTTGCTTCCTGTTAGCATTATAATACAACAATGTGTGCTTATTTGCTTATTTATGTAAATGCATAACTATTGTAACAAAACCAAATTGCCAATAGATATTAGGATGTGCAATGGATTTTTACACTTAGATTGGCTCTGTGGATTAGACTTGCAATTTGAGTTTTGTGACCTGCTTGAAATATTCACATATGGAACTTATCTCATAGTACCAGTGAAGTCAGGCTCTCCACTGTTTCTCATGTTTCCCATTCATAAGGGTTCAAATGTGAAGCTTTGACTCTTTCACTAAAGAAAGTCTTTGATATACAGAAAGTGTTCATACTCATACTGAGGCATTTGTCCCATCACAGGCATTTCACCTACAGTGCTTGTTATAGGAAATCTTTTATATGAACGCTATCATTATCTTATAAAAATCTGATCTATATTGTACTACCTTGCATTAAAATAATTAATTTACTAGCCTTAAACATTAAAATAAACCACAGTCATTTATAACCCTCTTAAAAAACTGGGAAGTGACCCAGGGCCTCTCTGAATCTCTGAGAAGTCCTGAACATATAAAATCGTGTCTTGGCATCTAAACTTTTCAGTAAGAACCACATGCTTCCCTATGCAGCACTATGCCAATATCCTAAAGTAGGAGGGCCTGATGCTTTGATGGCCTTTGATCAGGCCATTGTACTGGAGTAGCCAAGAGATAGGACATGATGTGGCCTTTCGGTAACCCTCCTTCTTTGTATGAGAGTAAGACAAGTTAATTGGGCTTGACAGTACAGATGACCCTTTCAAGTCAGGTAAAATGAGACTGTTGTGCTTATCACAGGTAGATGACCATTAATATTGCTTGTACTGTCTATGGCAAGAGAAAGGGTCTTGTTTGTTTTAAGTGTTTTTCAAGGAAGGCAACAAAAATTCCTGGGAGCGTTGCTGGTTTGCTCTATCTCACGAGACAATGGGGCCATTTGAAGAGTTCAAGACACATAGAAAGGTAGAGAACACTACCATTGACAAATTATTATTATTGATAACCTCTTCTTTGTGCCTTATTTTACATAATTGTCAAAGTTCAGACAGAAGGCTAGTGGATTTTTGTTAAGACTCTTTAGAAAGCTCAATGATAAAAGAGACTTCTTGTATTTTAATAGTGATGGACTGTCCCAGGTAATCTGAGCTGATGTTGTTTATACCTTATTTAAAATATGATTTTTTCATTGTGGAAAATATATCATATAAATATATTATGGATTATGTATTCCCTTTATGTTAGTTTAGTTTCTTTTTATGAGCAACCCCAAAAACCCTACCATAATTGTACCCTACACTGGGAAAATGGCAGATCATGTGGAATATTCACCCCATACAAAAAGCACTAATTATAATTAGGTATGATCTCTTGGCTTGGAAGATAGCACCATCCTCTTTTTCCTAAAGAAATCCAGAAACTTAAAGCCTACTCTGAAAGTCCAAGACCTTTTGAGGAAGTCTGCCTTTGCATTTAACTGTATTGCTTCTGATCTAGTTTTAGAAGTTCAGAATCTAATTTAGAGAAAATACTGGGTACAAGGTAAAGAAGCATGAGCAATAAAAAATACAAGAATGAGGGGAGGGGACAGAAT
This sequence comes from Crocidura indochinensis, assembly GCA_004027635.1. Taxonomy (NCBI): domain Eukaryota; kingdom Metazoa; phylum Chordata; class Mammalia; order Eulipotyphla; family Soricidae; genus Crocidura; species Crocidura indochinensis. The sequence goes on from PVKC010006554.1 coordinate 23,546, forward strand.
AAAATATAGATAATCTCAGTGGAAGATTTAAGGGAAGCCTGCAGTGGGTTTCTGTTGTTTATAAAATAGTTATGACATTAAAAATGATCAATATGTTTATTTCATTTGTGTGAAATTGTGTCTTAAATTAGTAAAGAGAGATTTCCAGGGGCTGGAGAGATAGCACAGCAGAAGTGCGTTTGCCTTGCATGCAGATGGACAGTGGTTCGAATCCTGGTAATCCCATATGGTCTCTCGAGCCTGCCAAAGGTGATTTCTGAGTGCAGAGCCAGGAGTAATCCCTGAGCACTGCCAGGTGTGCCCCCAGCCCAAAAGAGAGAGAGATTTCCATACAAACTCAAAGACTTGTCAATAAAATAGATAAATCTTAATTTTGTTAAATAGAACAAATGAAATTTCATCATTAGACTTTTGGCATGGGTTCAGAAAAAGAATTGTGCATTATTATTATAGGTTTAATGAGTAGGTTGTATTTCTTATGAAAACAGCTCGACAATACATATCAAATGCAAAACAACATATTCAATTTTGGAAAGATTTCTTAATGAAACAATTCAGAATAAGAAAATCATATTATTAAAAATATCTCTAAAGAATTATATATGCTTCTAAAGCAGCATTATACAAACTATCTCAGACTGAAGAGAATCTAATTGTTCACTAATAGGGGCTGAGCAATAGTACAGTGAGTAGGAGACAGATTTCTTGGCACACAGCCAACCCAGATCAATCCCTTATATCCCACATTATCCTCCAAGTTCTGTCAGTAGTGATCCCTGAGCACGCAGTTCAAAAACAAAAACAATTGTTCAACAATAAAAGCAAATTAAATAATATAACATCAATGCTATGAATATTAGAAAAACAAGAAAATAATAAGTGTGGTAGTGAATATAAAATATATGTAAATAAGACAAAGTAAAAATGTAAAAGTGATTCTAAAGTCTAGATGCATGAAATAATTATTATACATTAAAAGGGTCTACAAATAAGTGGAAATGTGTTCTATATGAAATTTTGTCTTTTAAAATTTCCTAATACAATGCCAAAAAGTAATCATGCATTACTTACATCTATGACTAAATGGATGATTTAATTATAGATATTTAAATTTTAAATTCATTTGTGTTTGGTGAATTGTTGCCAAGGTATGTTTTATCATTAGAAAGACATTAATATTCTAATTTAATTAACAATTGAATTCAAGTGTGAGTAGGGCATACATCATGCTATTAACTAACCAAAAATTATTTTCAAATTTCCTTTCTATCCATCCCTACCTAACTTACACCTAGAAAATAATTGGCATTCAAAAATATTTGCTTTAATACATAACAAATGAGTGGGCAAAGTCAAATTTTAAATAAATATTTTTCATCTATAATTTTCATATAGAATGTTAAAATAAAATTTGTTTAATAAAACAGCACCAGCATTTTTTATTAGATGCTAAATGAATTTAATAGTAAGAGTAAATTCTACTATATGTAAAATCAGGAAGGACTTCTATTTCTGATTTGCTTTTAATTTTTTTTAAAAATATAAATTAGGTTTGGAATTTTAGAGCAAGGGAAATAGATTTTAAATGTTTGGTTTGGGCAAGAAGATTCACACTTTAAGAATCTATTTTATTTTATTTATTTTATTGAAATCATCATGATCTACAAAGTTCATCATAGTTGTATTTCAGTCATACAATTAGGGCCAATGCCAAAACCAATGTTGACCTCTCCCCACCAATATTCCCACAGCGTATCCTAAACTGCCACACTTTGCCCCCTGGCCCAAGAGTATAACAGGCCCATATTAAATTTAGGTTGTTATAGTTTGGGTCTCTTTTGTTGACTTTGTATATTTAGTTCTTGTATATTTAGCTTGGATAGTTAGTTCTGTTCTTTTATATCTCCACCTATGCACCTGAGACCACTTAATCTCCTGGCCCCCATCTTTTTTTTTAACCTTTTCTTAATTTTATAAAAAAAAAAAGGGCATAATTATGAGGTAAAACAAAGTAATTTATATCCCAAGGTTTTAGATAGGAGACCCTATCTAAAAAATTAAAAAGGAGAGATATGTAGATTCCTCCAAAAACTGGAAATTGAGCTCCCATATGATCCAGCTATACCACTCCTAGGGTTATACACTAGGAAAACAAAAATACAATACAAAAATCTCTTCCTCAAGTCTATATTCATTTCAGCATTATTTACAATAGAAAGACTCTGGAAACAACCAAGATGCCCTTCAACAGATGAATGGCTAAAGAAACTGTGGTACATATACACAATGGAATATTATGCAGCCATCAGGAGAAATGAAGTCATGAAATTTTCCTTTACATGGAATCCATTATGCTGAGTGAAATAAGTCAGAGAGAGAGATAGATGCAGAATAGTCTTGCTCATCTTTGGGTTTTAAGAAAAATGAAAGACATTTTTGCAATAATTCTCAAAGATAAGAGAGAGGAGGGCTGGAAAGTCCAACTCACTTCATGAAGCTCACCACAAAGACTGATGAGTGCAGTTAAGGAAATAACTACATTGAGAACTATCATAACAATGTGAATGAATGAGAGAAGTAGAATCCTTGTCTAGAGTACAGGCAGGGGTGGGGTTGGGGGGAGGGAGATATGGGACATTGGTGGTGGGAATGTTGCACTGGTGAAGGGGGGTGTTCTTTACATGACTGAAACCCAACTACAGTCATATTCGTAATCAAGGTGTTTAAATAAAGATATTAAAATAAAAAAATTAAAAGGATGGGAGTTTTTGAATAGGCACAGCAAAAGCTGTGGAAAATAGGAAAAAAACTTTTGCCTAAAAAAACAAGGGTGTCCCTTCCCATGAAGTATCTTGATATAGAACAACTATAGGCTCAGGGTATACTAAGTTATCTGACCCCAAAGTCTTTCTTCAGGGTCCCAAGAAACATTCTCAACGTTTGTTTTGCAGTCAGGCTTCAGAAATTAGAGATCTTGGTTTATGCATAGATCCTATGTTGAAGTTAGGGATTCATGGAGCATCTTCTGGTTTTATCTCACCGTTGGGTGGCAAGGCAGGGAAACCTATCCTGAAAGCAAGTTGTTGCTGTTTCCAAGTCATCAGGGTGTCATATGAATCCATCCTGGAGCAATTCAGTACCTGAACTGCATTAGAGCCCTCCCGTACAAGTTCTATTAGTGTTGGTGCAGAAAAACATGCCATTCCAAAGATGAGATCAAGGTTTTGGGTGGCTGATGTCCAATTGACTAGCCTATATCAAGTCATTATAACAAATATTCAGGGTGAAAAGCCCTATGCAATAAAAAAATTTAGGAGTTCCCATCTCTATTAAAATAGAACTTCTTTCTGCACCTAAGATTTCCCCCCATTTTAATGTTCCTATGCACAAAGGAACAAAGCCACAGGATTCTACTAGTGCAGATTAGGTTAAAATAAAACAAAAATAACAAGTTAGGCAATCGCTATAACCTGGTTATAGCATAAGTTCAGAACCCAAGAGAAACTTATCTAGTAGAATTTCCTACTAAAGAATTTAAAAGAAATGGGTAGGGAAAACTATATCTACATAAAAAAAATACACAATATGGGGCCAGAGAGATAGCATGTAGGTAAAGCATTTGCCTTGCATGTAGAAGAACAGTGGTTTGAATCCCGGCATCCCATGTGGTCCTCCGAGCCTGCCAGGAGCGATTTCTGAGCATAGAGCTAGGGGTCACCCCTGAGTGCTGCCGGGTGTGACCAAAAAACAATACACAATATGAATTATACCTACTAAGGTAATACACCTAATGAAATATACAAAGGAAATATACATATTCCCTTTAAGTCTTTTGAAATAGTCTGATGGAGAGAAAAACAATATGAAGCACAGCTTCAGTCTGCAATGTTGTCTTATGGGGTCTGAAAAATGGCACACAGCAGTCACAGATCAGGAAATGTGCATTAGCTCAAGTGAAGAATTGCATGACAAGCCAGAGTCCACAGTGAAGGGAGGTGGGAGGAAAGGGGTCTACAAATTAAATAGCAGTGGCAGCAGCAAGGTGGGCTGAAAGACTGTTCTTTTGCTTTGGGAGCAGATTGGAGAAAAAGCAAATCAGGCAGAAGAGATCAAAAGGATAGAAAGAAATAAGCAGAGGAAGGGGAAAAGGAAAGTATATAATAATAGGGGGAAAGACTATATACAACATAGACAGGCATTATATACATTATATACATTACAGATGGACATTAGACAGACATAGAGGTGGCCACTACACATATTCATACACATAACGAATATTGATCCATAAGTTGCTGTTGAAAAACTGACTCAGGTGGAAAGGGTCAGAGCACTTAAAAACTATAAAGCCAGCAGGTGAGATGGGAATGTCTTCCAATTCCTAGGCAAATCATCATTAAAGAAGGTAAATTTTGCTGAAAAAAAAAAGGCTTCCTGAGTAGATTGTGCATACAATATTCTTTAAAATCATATTTTTGAGTCTAGAATACTAAGTAATATTGTAATGAGCACAGTAAACAGAGTCTATATCATCAAGTATGGTCTAATGGGTTTTGAACATCCAAGTTCCCTTCCTGAAAGTAAACTGACAACCTGGGCATTTTGATATAGCTGTAAACTAGCCTGAATTAAGAATAAATTGCAAAAATATAGTTAACAAATAAGTACTGTAGCAGAGTGCATGGCATGCAGTTGCATATTCCAATGATATATATAGACATAAACATTAGATAATATTATATCATCTCACATCACAGAGACTGGCACACATAACAAAGGACAAGAATAACCATTGATGACATGAATAGGGGGAGAAAGGAACTCTCAGTCACTGCTGGTGGTAATGCCATCTAGTTCAATATTTCTGAAAAACAATATGGATATTATTTTAAAAACTGAACACTGAGCTCCCATATGATCCAGCATTACTACTCGTAGTGATTTGCCCAGGATGACAAAAACAGCATAATAATGTCCTCTGCATTCCTATGTTTATAGCAGTACTATTTACAAAGCCAATATCTGGAAACAACCCAGATGCCAAACAACAGATGAGTAGCTAAAAATAAACTGTGGTATATCTTCACAATGGAATATTACTCAGCTGTTAGAAAAAAAGAAGTCATGAAACTTGTCTATATATGGATGATATGAAGACTATTATGTTGAGTGAAATAAGTTAGAGCGAGAGGGATGAACAGAGAATAGTCTCGCTCATCTGTGGAATTTAGGAAAAATAAAAGACAGTATAGTAATAATACCCGAAGAAAATAGAGATGAGGACCAGAAGAACATGTTCACTCTTGCCACAAAGAGTGCCAAGTGCTGTTAGGGAAATAACTATACTAAAAACTACCATGACAATGATAAAGAAAGAACTACATTGCCTGCCTCGATACAGGCAAGGGGTTGAGGAGGAAGAAAATGAAGGACATTAGATGCAAAAAGTTGCTATGGTGAAGGTGGTTGGGCATTTTATGGCTGAAACCCAGTTACGAGCAAGTTTGTTTCCATGGTGCTGCAATAAAGAAATTACTTTCATCAAAATAAAAACACAAGAGAAAAATATTAGATCATATTAGCAGACACAATCAAGACATAATCATACATAAAAAATAGATTAAAATATCTACCAAGACATGATCATAATGTGCACAGTATTTGGAGTCTAATATAATATAGTAGTGTGATGCAAAATAAGGATGACTCAACGATATCTTAAAGAACCACCATGGTCAAAAATATAAGAGTTATTATAGACATTAAAGTTAATACACAAAACATTTTATAGTATCTTTATTTAAGCACCATAATTACAAACATGTTTGTAGTTAGGATTCAGTTATAAAGAAGAAAAAAATTCCTTCATCAGTGCAACCTGTCCACCACCAAAAATCCCTATTTCTATCCTCCCCCACCCCCTGCCTGTATTCAAGACAGACATTTTATTCCTCTCACTCACTACCATTGTCATGATAGATGTCAGTGTAGTTATTTCTTTAACTGCACTCACTACTCTTCACGGTAGGCTTTATATCATAAGCTGGTCCTTTCACCCATCATCTATATTGCCTCTGTGTGTTATTACAATTTTGTTCTGTATTCTAAAATCCATAGATGAGTGAGACTATTCTGTATCTATCTCTCTCTGACTTATTTCACGCATCATAATAGTTTCCATGTCCATCATGAATAGAAAAATTTCATGACTTCATCCCTCTTGATAGCTGCATAGTATTCCATTGTATTTATGTAACATAGTTTCTTTAATGTCTCATCAGCTGTTGAGCATTAGGGTTGTTTCAGATTCTGACTATTATAAATAGTTCTGCAGTGAATATACACATGCAGAAGGCATTTTTATTGTATTTTTGTGTTCCTAGGTTATATCCCTAGGAGTGGGATTTAGTGTCATCTTTATGTAGGACTTTGGTGTTTCTCTTGATCTGTCTCATCTTAAAGTAGACCTTTATGTTTTTCTTTTAAGGCTAGTGCTGAGGCTGTAAAATTTCTGAGTTGTTATTTATACATGAAACTATGTATCCTTCCTTCAAGCCTGAATGTAATAAGTCTGGCTGGGTAAAGTATTCCAGATGAAACATTCATTTCATTTAGTTTTGTCACTATATTCCACCACTCCCTTTGGGCCTTGAGGGTTCTTGTGACAGATCTGCTGTAAATATTAAGGATGCTCCTTTGAATGCAATTTCTCTTTTTTGATCTTGCTCAGTATTCTATTTCTATCTGTGATTTGTCATTGTGTCTAGGATGTGTCTTGGAGTGCTTTTTCTCCAGATCTCTTTTAGCTGGTACTCTTTGGGCAAGCCCAATTTGTTTGAATGCAGTCTTTAACTAAAGGAGTTTCTCTTCATTTTTATTCTTCCTGGGGATCTTTTTTTCCTGAGTCTCTGGGGCTTCTGATGTAATCTCCAAGTCTTTAATTCACTTTCAATTGAGACGTAAGGTATGAGATATGGATCAATCTTTAATTTCTTACATGTGGTTATTCAATTATTAGGAATCTATTATTGACATAACATAAATGTTAAGGTTCACATAGTGAGTCAGATAATATAGTGGGTAAAGCACTGCATTGCATGTGGAGGATAAATTATGATCCTCAGTACCACATTTGGTCTCCTGAGTCCATCTAGAAATGATCCCTACACACAGAACCCTGAGAACTACCCAGTATGCCATGAGCACAATCCAGTGTGCCTCTGCGCGCACACACACACACACACACACACACACACACACACACACACACACACATACACACACATGCATAATTTACATAGCTAGAATTTAGGAAAATGCTATTGATCCAGATCATCCCAACCCCTTTCTAAAATAATTTTGATTTAAAAAATCATTTTTTCTACTCC
>PVKC010006555.1:0-30921 GCA_004027635.1 Crocidura indochinensis
CTTATTCCAATACCATGCTGTTTTGATAACTATTGCTTTGTAGTAAAGATTGAAATTGGGGAAAGTAATTCCTCCCATGTTCTTTTTCCCAATGATTGCTTTCGCTATTCCCGGATTTTTTTGTTCCAAATGAATTTCAAAAGTGCCTGATCCACTTCTTTGAAGAATGTCGTGGGGATATTAAAGGGATCGCATTAAATCTGTGTCATGCCTTGGGTAGTATTGCCATTTTGATGATGTTAATCCTGCCCATCCATGAGCAGGGTATGTGTTTCCATTTTCGTATATCTTCTCTTATTTCCTGGAGCAGAGTTTTATAGTTTTCTTTGTATAGGTCCTTCACATTTTTAGTCAAGTTGATTACAAGATATTTGAGCTTGTGTGGCACTATTGTGAATGGGGTTGTTTTCTTAGTGTCCATTTCTTCCTTATTACTATTGGTGTATAGAAAGGCCACTGATTTCTGTTTGTAGATTTTATAGCTTGCCACCTTGCTATATGAGTCTATTGTTTCTAGGAGCTTTTTGGTAGAGTCATTAGGGTTTTCTAAGTAGAGTATCATGTCATCTGCAAAAAGTGAGAGCTTGACTTCTTCCTTTCCTATCTGGATTCACTTCATATCTTTTTCTTGCCTAATCGCTATAGCGAGTACATCCAGTGCTATGTTGAATAGGAGTGGTGAGAGAGGACAGCCTTGTTTTGTGCCAGAATTTAGAGGGAAGGCTTTTAGTTTTTCTCCATTGAGGATAATATTTGTCACTGGCTTATGGTAGATGGCCTTAATTATATTGAGAAAGGTTCCTTCCATTCCCATCTTGCTGAGAGTTTTGATCAAGAATGGGTGTTGAATCTTATCAAATGCTTTCTATGCATTTATTGATATGATCATGTGTTTTTTATTTTTCTTGTTGTTGATGCTGTGTATTATGTTGATAGATTTACGGATGTTAAATCAGCCTTGTAAATCACGCTTTTAAACATATATGCACCGAATGAGGATTCAGCAAAATATTTAATACAATTGTTGACAAAGCTGAAAAATTATATCAACAACAACACAATAATTGTGGGGGACTTCGACACAGCTTTGTCAATAATGAATAGGTCAACTAGACTGAAACCCAACAAGAATATACTGGACCTGAGTAGAGAAATGGAAGAAAGAGGCCTAGTGGATATATATAGGATACTCCATCCCCAGAAACCTGGATACACATTCTTCTCCAATGTGCATGGGTCATTCTCTAGGATAGACTACATGCTGGCACATAAAACATATCTTCAAAATATCGAGAGGATAGAAATTTTGCAGGTTACCTTTACTGACCACAAGGCTCTGAAATTATTTGTCAACTCCAAAGGAACAAAGAAGAAAAACTCTAACACCTGGAAGTTAAACAGCCTCATACTGAATAACCAGTGGGTCTGAGATGAAATCAAAAAGGAAATCAAAATATTCCTGGAAACAAATGATAATGAAGGCACAAACTATCAGAACTTATGGGACACAGCAAAAGCAGTACTGAGAGGAAAATTTATAGCTTTGCAAGCACACATCAGGAAGGAAGAAGGGGCTTACCTGAGTAGCTTAATGATGCAGCTTATAGAAATAGAAAGTGCTCAACAAAAGGACCCCAAAATAGGGAGGCAGAAGGAAATAACAAAGCTGAGACCAGAAATCAATCAAGTGGAAACCCTAAAACAATCCGAAAGATCAATGAAAGCAGAAGTTGGTTCTTCGAAAAAATAAACAAGATTGATAGACCACTGGCAAAACTAACAAAGAAAGAGAGAAAGAAACTTGATAACTCGTATTAGGAATGAAAAAGGAGAGATCACTACTGATATGGCAGAGATTCAAAGGGTAATCAGAAACTACTTTGAGAAGCTCAACGCCACTAAAAATGAAAACCTCAAAGAAATGGATAAATTCTTGGACTCTTGCAATCTTCACGGTTGAAGGAAGAGAATGTAGCATATCTAAACACCCCCATCACTATTGATGAAATTAAAACGGTAATCAAATGTCTGCCCAAAAACAAAAGCCCATGCCCAGATGGATTCACTAATGAAATCTTTCAAACTTTCCAGGAGGAACTACTACCAATCCTGGCAAGACTCTTTCATGAAAAATGAAAAAACGGAAATACTTCCAAATACCTTTTATGAAGCCAACATCACCTTGATACCCAATCCAGACAGAGATGCAATGAAAAAGTAAATTACAGACCAATATCGCTGATGAATGCAGATGCAAAGATCCTCAACAAAATTCTGGCAAATAGAATACAATGCCTCATTAAAAAGATCATCCACTATGATCAAGTAGGTTTCATCCCAGGAATGCAAGGCTGGTATAACATCCGTAAATCTATCAACATAATGACTGAACAACTTAACTGGGTTTAATTGGTGAGGCCCTAACAAAAACCTCACAAAACTAATTCAACCAGAATTACCAAGATTTCAAGTAGCCTTTATTTTTTCCTAGGTTTTGACCTATAATAATCTTTCTCAGGCCTTACTCCTGATGGGGTTAAGGGGTTAAGAAGCACTCCTAATGGGGTTAAGGGAACACTATATGGTGCCCAGAATTGAACCCTAGAGGCATGCATGCAAGACTAGCACTCTTAGCCCCTGTTCTATGTCTCCAGTGCCATCAGAGTTTCTGGTACTCGATACGGTTAACTAATAAAAAATAAATACAACAGGAAGTAAGTTAAAATAGAAATGTTTCATGAATAATCTCTGCAGAAACAGCAAAGTCATGGAATTACCAGGTCACATATTTTCAGGCTAAAATATCTGAAGATTTTTCAGGTTTGGGCAGGTAAACTCCTCCACTCTCTATAATGTTGGAAGCACCAGATTCACACCCACATCCCATGTAAATTCATTGATTTAGTTCTACAGATCTTGAAGTTTCTGGAACACAGATGTGTACTTGGTCTCTTTACATTCAAATTCTTCTATAACAACACCTCAGTAGGAGCACACTAATTAGATGGGAAAATCCAAATGAGCTCAATAAACCAAACAACAAATCAGAATGCTCACCTATCAATAGTTTATTTAGGAAACCACCAGAAAACAAATGACCTCACAGTGAGATAAAACTATTTTCAAAAAATTATTTCACTAAATAATTTTCCATTAGTGATTCCATTAGCCATTTAGTTGTAAAAACCATATAAAATAAATTATTTAGTGTGGTGGTTGGGAAACTGGTGACAATGGTAGGAGGAACCTTACATTGGTGGTAGAATTGGTGTCAGACCATTGAAAGCCAGAAATAACTGTAATATGAAAAATTTATAATCCACAATGCTTAATAAAAGGTTGAACAAAATGAGAATAATTTGATAAAGAATAACTAATTTTGAATACATAATTTAATTATTTATTTCTTAATATTTCATTCCTTTTGTCTGTCCCATTTTTCTCTCACATCCAAGATAACTTGAAAATTAAGATTCACAAGAAAAGCATATTGCATTTCACAAGAAATTGAAAATTACCTAGTTTATGTCAAGAGTAATTGAATAATATTCTTTATCACATATACAAAAACAATTCCTGGTAGTGATAAAGCTATAACTTTATTGGCCATTACACTCACACAGTAAACTCTCATATAAGCATTAGCACCCAAGAGTCATTATTGTGAAAATAAAACTTAACAATGAGTTTCGGCCATTATTGTAATTTCCTCTACAACAACAGGAGCTTATAGTATTGTTAATGCAAGTTTGCATTTACTCTGCTTGCCAGGGTACTGGCAATTTCCCTTAATTATGAAAAGTCCTTATGTTTAGAGAATAATGCACAAAAGGACAAGGCAAAATGTTAGCAATTAATCCTTAAGTAGAAAACCATGTGGGTACAATGCAGGGTGAGTTATTCTACACTATTTCAAATTCTACAAAGGGGCATTATTATCAAGAGGTTCAAAATAACTGGCTTCAAGCATACAGTTAAAATTAATTCAAAGTGCACTGCCTTTGAAAGTCAGTGTAAGCAGCATGAAACATTTTAGACAAATGCTCAGCCTAATCTCATACCAACTATAAGTCGCGAACTTATTCTCTTTTCAAGACTATTAATTGGCCTGATATTCAAGGAAGTTTTTCTACATGCTCATTGAAAAATATTTATAAATGTATCCTGGTCTATAGAAGATAAAAATATTAATTAAATAGTCTCCCATATAGATTTCTCATTGATGACAGTATAAAATGATGATAAAAGTTAAAGTTCTTCAATTTTTTTCCACTATGGCTGGGCCTTCTTAAATTAATAGAACTATACTTAAAAAAACTAATTAAATAATACAAGTTATATCTCAATATAATATGTATCAAATAAAACACATTAATTTATAAAATATACTCTATAAAAGTTGAAAATAAGAAATACATATAGGGGCCAGAGAAATAGAGCAGCAGTAGGACATTTGTCTTACACTTGGCCAACCCACCGGAAGAAGGTCAATACAATCCCACCAGAAGAAGGTCCGAACACTCCTACTGAAGAAGGTAAATGCACTCCCACAAGTAGAAGGTTAGGACACTCTTACAGTCTTACAGGAAGAAGGTCAGAGCACTCCTACCAGAAGAAGTCAGAGCACTCCCACTGGAAGGTCAGAAGGTTAGAGTTGTTCAATTTCTAGCATCCCATATAGTCCCCCAAGTCAGGAGTGATTTCTGAGAGCAGAGCCAGCAGTAACCCCTGATAGCAGCTGGGTGTGAAAAATATATATATTCATATATAATTTTAAAGCATTATGTTATATTATATTATGAATATAAAATATGCATCATATGTACCCATGTAAAATGTGATTGGTTTTATAATAGAAGTGAAGGCTGAGATTACAGTACATGGAAAGAAAATATTTTAAATGTAAAAATTAAAGGAAATTGAGTAACAGACTATAGTGGTTAAGGTTATAAGCATGAAAACAAAGTCCCATGGTCATATTCTTTGAGAATCCAAGGACTATTTCCTGTGCTTATCTGCTAAATTCTAAAGGCTAACATTATTCAGCACCGTTCTTTAGCACAGAATTTCATCACATAAATTCTTATTTACATTAATAAATTTATAATGTAAGTAAACAAATTCATTAAAAAACGTGTCAGCTTGTAATAGTATAGAACTGATGTTTACTTGGACGGAGACAAATGTGATAAAAAAGAGTGATGATGGCCAATCAAGTAAAGTGGACTCATATTGGTCCTATAGTGGTGCTAATATTTTACCACTAAAATATAGGGACATATAAAGTATAATAGAAATAACTAAAAGCATAAAAAATATGTCATCGTCAAGCAGAACAAATGTTTACTACTCAAAATTCCTTTCTTTAACATAGATTAATTTAAACTTATTTTGGAAGACAATAGAAAATTGTCAAAACTAAAAAAATTTATTGTTTTGTTAAAAATATTTGTTTATAATGAAAATTACATATTATGATTAAGTATACTACTAAATGGGTGAATTGCTTCTCCATAGCAAAAAAAAAAAAAGAAGATTTTCAAAATCTCTAGAAACTCCTTTAGTCCTTTGCCCATGCCTCTTCCCTGTCTCTACCTTTTGGAAGTTATTAAAATTCAAGGTAACAACTTAAATAAATTTAAAAGTCATTTCTTCATATACAGTGTTTGCTTGATACTGTCTCAAAACTCTTCTCTACCACTATGTTTTTTTCTGAATATATTACTTTAGATGACTGTGTGGATAATTTTTAAGATTTATTTAGGAGTCTTGGTCATGTCCTCTATTTTTATTAAGATTCTGTTTTTATCTATTAATATGTCATTAATTGGGGGCTTTCAGCAAAGAATCTAGAAAAGTGGAAAAACTAATTTTTAAAAAAATATATTATTACTTGGGTGGCATACCTGGCAGTTCTCAGAGTTTCTGTCTCTGTGCTCTGGGATCACTCCTAGAGGACTTGGTGAAAAATATGGGGCTCTTGGGTCTTAGTTGGGTCAGCCATGCAGATAAATACTATACCCGTTGTACTAATGTTTGATTCCTTAGAGAAAAATTTAAACAAATTAGCTTTCCTGCACTACAAAACAATGCAGAGTCCACATTTTCAGAGTAATTTTAAATCCAGTGTTGTATATCAATCCATGCAATAAAACCATTTTAAATATAAATTTCCTTAAATAGTCAATTTAGTGTTACATGCTACTTTACTTTGCATTAAATCAAAGTGTAATAAATTTTTCATTTACAAATATAAAAAAATCACTGTAAAAATTTGCTGTATTTGTTTACAAGATAGTCATATATTTATAGCAGGGGTCTCAAACTCGTGGCCCATTGGCCGCAAACGACCCTCCTTACAACATTTTGTGGCCCTGCCCTAGAGGAATCATTTTTTCTTTTGTTTTGTTTTAGTTGTTTGGGTCACACCCCAATGTTCAAGGCTTACTACTGACTTTGCACTCCATCACCCCGACTTTGCCTCCTGCCGCCCCCCAGGTAAATTGAGTTTGAGACCCCTGATTCTAGAGAGAATCACTATCTATCTATCTATCTATCTATCTATCTATCTATCTATCTATCTATCTATCTATCTATCTATCTATCTATCTATCTATCTATCTATAGATGTATATTTATTTATCTGTTCCTGCTTACTGAACCAAATGAAAACAAAAATGAGTAGGAGGAGGAGAAAAAAAAAGATGTTGAAGAAAGAACTACAACTACAGCAAAAATGAAGACAAAAAATCCAAATTCCTAAAAAATGCAGTCTTTGGGGGCCCGGGAGATAGCATGGAGGTAAGGCGTTTGCGTTTCATGCAAAAGGTCATCGGTTCGAATCCCGGTGCCCCATATGGTCCCCCTTGCCTGCCAGGAGTAATTTCTGAGCATGGAGCCAGGAGTAACCCCTGAGCGCTGCCGGGTGTGACCCAAAAACCAAAAAAAAAAAAAATGCTGTGTTTGTTTTTGTTTGTTTTTTGTTTGTTTGTTTTTTGTTGACAATGGAGGTTCTCATTAACCCTTAGCTATATTCTAAGATCATATTTTTATGAGGGTCTGATGGTTTCCTACTTGCTAAGTATAGACTACAGCCCTTAAAGCAATTTCTATTTTGGATCTTAAATATTCCCTTTGTTCCTGAAAAAAATTGTTAAATCGTTAAACAAAGGACAATTAATCATAATGCTAATGGTAATGTCATTTCTACCAATGAGTTATTTAATAAAATATTATAGATGAGTTCCAAATATCAGTGTTTTAGGTTCCATAATTTAAAACAACAACGAAAATCAAAATGAGTTATAACAATAGTAACATAGTAAGAGAAATAAGAACATGTCGTCTATTTTGGAATTTAGCTAGAAAAACATGATTACTCAAATTCTTCTCTAGTACACGCTATTTTACATGGACACCAAAATCAAACCAAAAGAGGAGAAAATACTTAATACTGTGCTCTACAATGTGATAAGTTTTCAACCTCAAGTTCTAATATAAAATTTGAGCCATTTAACTGAATTTTAGTTAAGTCTGTCCCATCGTACAATGACTCAGGAAATTTGTTATGCAATCCATTTTGTTTTCATTTATGCAAAGCTTAAGACAGAATATATCAAACTAAGAGTTTTTATTATTAATTCAAAATGATTGTAGACAATATAAAATTTGCATTTAAATAAATATTAAAGCCAAGACAGGTTAAAATTTAAGAAGTATTGCTATAATAAAAGTATTATAAAGAAAAATATATATATATACTTCCAACAAAAAAATTAGTTTGGAAAACTAAGATAAAGATAATTAATGAAAGAAGACAGTAATAATCTAGTGGACAGAATTTGCAAGGTAGGCCACCATAAATCTTTGTTGGTGGGATAATATGCCAAAATGCAGAGTCAAATATTGCTGAAATGTTGATCTTACCAAGATTTTTAGTTTTGGCACAGAGCTTTTACTAGCACTCTCACTAATTGAATTTATTGAAACCTGACCAATTTTCCTCCTTCATATGAGGTGACCTCACCTCTCTATGGAAAATATTGAAGGAAAACTTGTGAGTTTAAGTTATTGTGTTTGGCTTGCTGAAAGAGCACTATTTGATGGTAATTATTAGGTATTCAAAATGCTCCTCTGAAGTTTAGGATCTAAAGTCCAGAGTAAAAATTTCTGTTTGCCAATGTTACACCAGCCTCCTCCAAAACCATTTTAACACGTTAATTATATCAAAGAGCAAAAGAGTCGAATAAAAAGGTATTGGAGAAAAATAAAGAAAAGGAAAGAAACAAATATACAACAAAATAACCAGATATATAGAAATGATTTAATCAAAGTTTATAAACAACCAATGATTCAGTTGATTGATTTTCAGATGAATGATGCACTTAAGACATTTTCACTGCCTGCAGGAATACATTCAAACTCTTTGCTAAGTTCTTCTTGATTTAGTTTCACATACTTCTTGAAATCCAATCTTTTTATTTTTTTTATCCAAAAGCACCTTTAGGTCAGAGCATGATAAATAAGTTCTACCCCTTCTTTATAAAGATAGTTGGTAGAAGGTCCTCTCTATTGGCTTTTCTGTGTCAGCTATATATTTCATGATTTTTTTCCAGTCAACTTTTACAGCAAAGAAATATTATGCATATCCTTTTATGTAATCATATTTTAGTTTCCACATATCTATATATAATATTTAATTCTAGTAGCTATTGATATATCTACCTTCGAGGATAACACTTTCCAAAAGCAGCTTTACTTAATTGTATTATTGTGACACTTGGAACTAGATCATAGTAGCCACTGACATATTGACCTCTGCCTGAACCCTCCAACACGGAAAAAGAGGAACATTTAAATACCTCTGTGCTCCTTCATTATGAAAATAGATCACTGGCAGAAGCCAATGGTAGTCATAAAATTTAAATAAAACCTTGACGATTTCTTTTGTCTCACAACATGAGGTTGTGAGACAAAGACCCTAAAATTTAGATTTCTTTGTCCCTTAAATGTTTAGCTTAACATTCTGTTTGCACTGAAAAAATCAGAATACAGTCTCAAGTAGGTGACTTTACTCAGAGGTTAAACTTACTAAAGTCTAAGACCTCTCAAGAAAAGGCAATAACGTTAGAGAGAAAAGGATTGATAGCACAAAACAGATGTGTGTATGTGTGTATGTGTGAATGTATTTATATATGTATCTATAATATTAATGACATATATAGAAAGTAAGTACACCTAAGACCTACTTTTCTTGACTCATATGTCCTTAGAAACATTTAAATAGTTAATCATGTTCACATACACCAAGCACAGAAGCTTCTACTTCAAATTTATAAGCAAACAGGTCCTACATATACCTGCATCTACATTTTCTTCTTCATCAATTATGAAATATTGAATAATGTCAAGAAACAAAATAGTTCATGTTGGGTATATAAAGTATCTCCTCATAAATATTATAAAAATTATGTACTGCAGAAATATAACATTATAGATTTGGCTTAGAGTTTAATATATATACACACATTTCATGATTTATATTTTAATTCACTGTTATGAACATTGAAAATATAGTGTTATAGCAAAGTTGGTTAGAAAGGTGTTACTGCAATGTAGTGTTTTATAAATTTTGTATTATTACCATTTTATTTTTTCAAACAAAAGTGTTTATTAAAGTTTAGGAAATGCAAATTTTAGAACAGTAATTTCATTCAAATTGTTAAAGTAAAAACTATTGGAACATTTTTAATTCAAAAATTTGGGTGTATTGCTCAATAATTTGGGGATATGGAATTAATAATTTAAATACCACTTAATAATACTTTTGATAATTTAAATACTACATAAAATTAATTATATTTATAAATGTATGAAAGGCATCTGTGTTTTGAAAAAAATTAGGAAAATGCTTATTTTCTCGGAGTAAGAAAATGAAAACAATAGTCTTTCTTATGTTTCCTCTGAGAAGAATTATGATTTCTCGTGGGCCTGCGTGCGCTGAGCTGAAGGTTCCTTTTGATTAGGCTCCAAGCCAGATTTATCATTTTCCTCTCCCTATGCCAGCAGTGCCAGATCAGTTTGACAGTTACTGCAACATTAGTTGCAGAGGGGCCTCTGTCCAATGACATCTTAAATGGAAACAGGAAAAGGAATTGGAATTCACCTTCAATTCAGAGAATGGTTGACCTATTCTCTTTCTGCAGGCCATTTAAAACATAAGACAACTTCCCAGAAATACTATGTAAGACTTTTAGCATTGTGACTCTTTAGCAGCAGTAGAGGACATAGCAGCGAAGGCTCATAACTGTTACACATAAAGTTCCCACCCTAGGGTGAATCGACTTAATTATTGTCTTAAATTCCATCTTCTCTATGCAGTGCTACTTTTTGTTTGCAAAGATGGTGAAATTAAGCTATGCAATTAGAAGCTGTAGGTGATAAATGCAGATTATCTAAAACATCCTCAAATCATTTGTGTGTTTTATTCTTCTACAAATTGGAGATTATAAATTAGGTTTCATTGAGAAGAAACTGGGACATATCTAGATGAAAAGCTTGCTTGAATTTTATAAAAGTCACCTTTGAATGAGTTTTAATTTCAGATCGGGAAAAATTAATAGTTTTCAGCAGATATTTGACTTTGAAGATTTTACTTTGTCCTTGGTGTGTTCATTAGAGTTCTATTAAAATGCAAAATGCATGTTAGAAGATCATAAATAAAAATTACAGTTCAATAGTAATTTTGTGCATGAATCATTACCAATATAAATAAAAACATTTCTTATAAATTTGAGCTCTTATATTCTTTCCTAAACTATTCATTTTGCAGATTTTATATATTTTTTTAGACACCCCTGGAAATGCTCAGAAATTACTCCTGGCTCTGCACACAGGCCATACTCCTGGTGGACTAAGGAGACCATGTGAAATTCCAGGGTCTGGGAGATTAAACAGAGTTTAAGGTACATGCTTTAAATATTTTTCACTCACCTTTAGTCATGGCACCACATACCATCCTGAGCATCATTGGTATAGTTCTGGTGCCTCCCGAGTTCCCTTAGATGTTTCTGTGATGATTAATTGCACTAAACTGAAATAGAATTGAAATAAAGTGTCAAATATTTCTGTGATCAGAACACCCATATATTACATATGACTACCAAGTTTGATTTAAGATAAATCAGTGTGTGGATATAAGTAGCAGATGAATAGAGTTCATTTGCGCATTGAAATATTATTAATTCAAATGAGACACGTTAAGTTTTTATAGACTTTAATTGTAAACATGAGATGAGAACTTTTCTTTGAAATTTAAGTATTTTATTTTATTAAATAACAAAATATTATAGGTGGTCAAAGTAATTTTAGAAATTTAGTATTTTAAGAAACAAAAGTATTTGGCAGGCTGAATAGATACTTAGAATAGATACTTATTATATTGATATTTATTAATTAATATATAATTAATATCTTCCAATACCATACCCCACATTAGAGTGAAAAATTCCTTCTATCATCTCTGGGATTCTTTTCTCCTCTCTCCAACATACCCTTCTCTCAACTCTTGCTCCCGCTTTTTTTTTGCCACCTCTTTTGTCTATAGTAAATTGGGTTATGTAAATTAATTTCTAAATTCTCTTGTTTTGAGAGCTATCTCTGAACAACTATATGTGTGGTCAATCTGAGAAATAAATCAGTATATAAATATGGATAAATAAAAATTATAATGCATAAAGTTTACAATGTATTTCTATTTCTATACATCTATTCATAAATATATAATATTTAAAAAATAATAAACAACTGAAATGTGATGCAGAAGTTTTTATTTTGAGTATCTACATCAAAGACTCAAAACATCTAATCATTGCAGCTTTACTAATGATATTTAAAATCAGAAACAAACCAAGAAACTATGTTATATATAGAATATTTCTTGATTATAGTAAAAGCAGACTCAGTGACTGTAGAGTAATACAACATTTTAACTGCTTCATTTGCGTGCAACTGACCCTGGTTTGATCTTCCATATATCCTATCCTTCCTAAAAAAACTTCTAAGAGTGAGAGATCTGAGCACAGATCCAGGAATAAAGTTACATGGGGCTTCGTGAAAAAATAAGGAAATATAAAATCAAATTGTATTGTTTCAAAATTGTAGCAGAATCCAGGTGGATGCTATATCAATGAAAATGGAAGAAAGTTGAGTGAAACATGAATTTAGAAATGCAAATTAATTTATCAACAACATCATAAGATTAAACAAAATTGAAATAATGTAATAAAAAGTAGTTGGGTCCAAAATGATAATAAACTTGGTAGGGAACATGCTTTGCATGTGGCCAACCTAGGTTTGATGCTTGGACCCCATGTGATTCCCTGATCCCAACATGAGTAATCCCTGAGTACAGAGCCAAAAGCAATCTCTGAGAAACATTGGACGTGGCCCCAAATTCTAGAAATACATAAGTAAATCAATATAAATAAAAACATAATGCATAAAATTATTCAGTACTCTTATTTCAGTGCGTCAATTTGTGATGAATTAGAAGTAAAAAACAATAAGCAACTAAAATAGAAGCATAAATAGAACTGAAATTGAAACACACTGACAACTATCATTCATGGAAGCTAAATAATAATAAATCAAGAAAATATAAAGTATTTCTGTAAGTAACATCTTAAGACCCACAGGATTATAAGCATGTCATAAAAAGCAGGTACATTTCTTAATATCTCTAGCTATTCAACCCAGTGGTTGTATATTTCAATAATAATATCTAATTTAACTTTGGGTTAAAAGCCCGCATATTAAAATATGGATTTAGCAGTAAAAATCTTCGTATAGCTCAGAGTGATTAATATTGGTGGTATTAAATTTGCTTTCAAGTACAACTTAAGATAGCATTTTTGTGTGGGTGTGTGTTTTGCCCATCATCATCACACAATAATGATGAAATATATTTCTTTAAAAAAGTTCAATGTGGGGGCCCGGGAGATAGCATGGAGGTAAGGGCGTTTGCCTTTCATGCAAAAGGTTATCAGTTCCAATCCCAGCATCCCATATGGTCCCCCGTGCCTGCCAGGAGCAATTTCTGAGCATGGAGCCAGGAGTAACCCCTGAGCACTGCCGGGTGTGACCCAAAAACCAAAAAAAAAAAAAAAAAAAAAAAAAAAAAAAAAAAAAAAAAAAAAAAAAAAAAAAAAAAAAAGTTCAATGTGTCTAAATACCTTTAGTTTCCCGCTTTAGAGTTCGAAGCAATAATATTTCTAGAGATGTTATTTTAAGAGACATAAAAATTGGCAATGCATATCTGCACAAGTTACATGCATATCTGCATAATTGTGTCATTGGATGAAATGTAAAAGAGTATTTTAAATCCTATTCTGTATGACAAGTTTCATTGAATTTTTGAGAATAAATTTTATGAAAGATAGAGAAGATAATCTGTTACTAGAGTGGATTATCAGAGTCACTATAATGTCACTGATATTACTATAAAATTGTTTTCATTTTATAGTCATAAGGAGGAAGACAGTGAAGAAATGACTCAAGAAATTTTGAAGGTATATGTCAAGCAATTTCTAAATGTCTAAAATTATTAATAATTATAGGGGCAGGAAGAGAGTACAGCATATGGAGCTTTCTTTGCTCATGACTTCATTCACCAGCACCAATATCATAACTTGAGCCCTACCAGGTCTGATTTCTTAGTGAGAGCCAGGAACTCTACCTGAGCACTGACAGGTATGACATCCCCTCTAATCTAAGAATTGAGCATATATTAATAATTAAAACTATTGAGCGAGGGTGGGGAGGAAGAAGAAAAATTAAAAATAAGGGGCCGGAGAGATTGCACAGTGGTAAGGCATTCTGCATTGCATGCAGAAGGACAGTGGTTCAAATCCTGGCATCCTATATGGTCTCCTGAGCCTGCTGAGGGCGACTTCTGAGCATACAGCTAGGAGTAGCCCCTGAGCGCTGCCAGCTGTGACCCAAAAACTAAGAAATATATTTATTAATTAAAAATTAAGGGGCCCGGGAGATAGCATGGAGGTAAGGCGTTTGCCTTTCATGCAAAAGGTCATCGGTTCGAATCCCGGTGCCCCATATGTTCCCCTGTGCCTGCCAGGAGCAATTTCTGAGCATGGAGCCAGGAGTAACCCCTGAGCACTGCCGGGTGTGACCCAAAAACCAAAAAAAATAAAATAAAATAAAATAAAAGTGAATAATTTGCATATGAAAGCCATACATATAACTTTCCTCATTTCCAAATAGATATTGCAACTAAATAAAATTACCTATAAAATTAATTTCTAGCACACTCTTTTTTAGAAAATGAGACATACATGTTAGTCTATAAAAGTCAATATAGGCAAAATTGAGGAAATAAAGCTACTGTTATGTCAAAATGCTTCGATTAATGTATCAAATGAAAGTATATATGAATCTTTAGGCAAATATATACAATACAGTAGGCAAATAAAATGCATTGAACCTGCATGAGTGTTTAAACATTTACTATCACTAGTTTTATGTGCTTTCTATTACACAGTATTTTTATATTATTGATAAGTTAAAATATCTAGAGGCTAGAGCGATAGCACAGCGGTTGTGCGTTTGCCTTGCAAATGGCCAACCCAGGATGGACTTTGGTTAGATCACTGGCATCCCATATGGGAAATAATTAAAAAGTTAATATGTCTATAATTACTTTAAACGAATTTGTTAAAAAGTTTCCTTTTTTCCTGTTTTATTTTTTGTGCCACACCCGGTGATGCCTACGGGTTACTCCTATCTATGAGCTCTGAAATCTCTCTTGGCTTGGGGGACCATATAGGATACCTGGGATCTAACTGTGCTCCATCCTAGACTATCATGGGCCAGGCAGATGCCTTACAGCTTGCGCCACTGCTCCAGCCTTTCTTAAGTAGCTTTTAACTCAGTTATGAAGATCCAATTCTAGTGGTTGTCATCACTGGTTATTTTTAATCCCTTAAAATATACTTTATATTTCATACCTGAGAGTCATTGTCACTTAATGTTCCAAAACAGATGAATTAACAAAATGGTCGCTCGCAACAAGAGCTTACTAAACCTTTTGAAAGTGACTCATGGGGCCTGATTAGTGGCACAAGTGATAAGGCATCTGCCTTGCCAGCACTAGCCTAGAACGGACAGTGGGTAGATCCCCCGGCATCCTATATGGTCTCCCAAGCCTGAAGTGATTTCTGACTGCATAGCCGGGAGTAACCCCTGAGTGTCACCGGGTGTGACCCAAAAACCAAAAAAAAAAAAAAAAAGACAGTGAGAAAGAAAATGACTTAACTCATTATGGGTACAATAATTTGACACATTGACTTGTAGATATAATTCCTTTTTTAGTTTATTCCTTCTTCGACTTTGCTTAACTTTGTTTCATTTTATAAAAATTTTTTTGATGATTTCATTAGCACTTACCAGGAAACAAAAATATTATGATCAACTATGTCAACTTTAAGATACATGCTCTTTAATAAGTAAATTAAATTTAAAATGATCCATAGCATGTATTCATGAAAATATTTTAAATGCTATTAGTATAGAAAAATAGCAATGATAAATACTGGTAATTTTTACATAAAGTTTAAAGATATATATAAAAACAATAATTCAATAAAAGTACCAAAGAGCATAGGTAGCTTCTTTTTTTTTATTTTTTGTTTTTTTTCGGGCTACACCCATTTGATGCTCAGGGGTTATTCCTGGCTAAGCTCTCAGAAATTGCCCCTGGCTTAGAGAACCATATGGGATGCTGAGGAATCAAACCACCGTCTTTCCTTGGCTAGTGCTTGCAAGGCAGACACCTCACCACTAGCGACACATCTCCGGCCCCGCATAGCTAACTTCTATGATTTATTTTCATATACACTTTTTTATAATAATAATTTTTTTTATTTTGACCAAAGTGGATTGCATTTCTTTCACAGTAATATTTTAGGTAGATATTGACATTGAATCAGGGGCATTCCCACCACCAAAGTTGTCCTCCTAGCACCCCATTCCCAGTATGCCTCCCATATCCTAATCCCTTACACCCCCCTCTCCTGGGCTGCTAGTTTAATTGATCCCCTCTGTGTCTAGCTTGTTGTAGATTGGGTATTGATTCTGTTGTCGTTGGCTTTGGGTTTGGTGTTTAAGTCCAGTCATTTTTATTACTACTTAGTGGTCATACAATTGTTTGGTCTTGGCACCTTCCATTATTTTCCTCTAGATTTGAGAGGCAGAACAAGATGGTTCACGTTATGTGGTTCTGTTTGAAGAAAAGAAAATAAATAAAATGGGGTAAAAAAATCAAACAAGCAAAAAAAATGGGTGGAGCCCTTTTAGAGGCTATAAATATTAATTTGGAGGAAAAAGGGGAAAAGGAAGAGAAACACAACAATATATAAAGAATAATCCAAAAAAAGATCTAAAAAGAACCACAGCAGTAAAGACAACCACTACACAATAACCCGATTCTGAAATAAAAACAAAACAATGCACAAAAGAAAATAAAAACAACAACAGTAACAACAGTAACAAAACCAAAAATAAAATTATTTTGTGCTTCTTCCTTTTTTTTTCCTGCATAGGCACAGCTAATATTGGGGAAATTAGAAAGGGAATTCCCTTGGCCTAAGAGATACAGGGTTTCTTTGCCCTTCAAGTATACTCTCATGGGGATAAATATAGACTCCATACATATTCATTTACTTTCCCCTAGGTCCTTTTGTGAATTATCATATACACATAATAAAAATTGTTGGTATCGAAGCAGTGGTGCAGCGGTAGGGTGTTTTCCTTGTCCGCAGCTGACCTATGACAGACCAAGTTTCAATCCCCAGGCATCCTATATGGTCCTCCAAGTCAGGAGCGATTTCTAAGCACATAGCCAGGAATAACCCCTGAGTGTCACAGGGTGTGGCCCCCCAAAAAATACAAAATGAAAAGAAAATGTTAAAAATATCTGCCATAAAAATAAAATATGATTGATACATTTAATTAAATAGGTGCCAAAAGTTAATTATATTTTCTATCTTAGCAAGATTATAAATATTTACCAAACCTCTTACTCACTGTAGTATTTCTGAACTTTCAAAAATAATGATAATTTTAAGTTATATTATAATATAGCTATTCACAGTTTTACTGCTACAATATTGTTCTGGTAGAGTACATATAAAATTATGTGAATGTGTTTATTTTGAATAAATATGTAATTATTAATAAATTTATTATAAAATGTTGAAACTAAGTAAATTAGTATCTAAAAATAAATTAGTATCTCTAAATAGTAAAATAAATATGAAAGACTATGCATGATTGTATACCATGTATAAGTATATTTCATATTATATATCATATATACTTATATGTAGGTATATTCTGTATAAGAATATATAAAACTATATATAATTCTGGAATATGAATATAAGTTATGAAGAAAATGTGTATGAACAGAGGAACAATGAAAATATATACTATGTATTATGCTTATTTTTAGTCTAAGAATAAAGGTATATAAATATACACATCTAACCAACAATCAGAAAAAATAACACTGATTTTTTTTTTGAGTTTAAGAATGAAAAATTCTATTATCACATCATATTCATGATATATTATATGATATTCACACGTTATAACTAGAGAATTATGCAATTCGTGTTTGGTATCATATTACAATTGAGAAAGACACTGAGTTACCTAAATGAATATTGTTTTTTTCATTTCTCACCTTTTTTCTATTCTGTTTATTAGCTTATAACTAACCCTAAACATGTTTATAGGTTTAGGACAATTTATCTATTATGTTACATTTCACTGTAATTTTCTATTCATCTCACCCTAACTATAGAATTTATAGCTGTGCTGTTTATTCAATAAGTAGCTGTATTCTACTAGATTATTTCAAGGAAAGTGCTATTTAGAAGCATTTTTCTCAAATGAAATAAAGAAATGCTAGGGCATTTAGATTATGGAAATCAACTTCAACTTTCATTCTTATTTAGATAATGCATCTTAATGATCTTCCCTGGCACATTCTGAATTTAAAACAGAATGCTGATTTGTTACTTTATTCTAAATAAGATATGTGCATAGGAGATATATTGCAGTATTCTCTAGGGAAGTTGGAATCATTTATTTATAATTTCAACAAAAATAAAAACTGCAAATGTGTTGCGATGAATATTTTATTTCATGTTTTATAGAAAAATAACTACCAACTACTAATTGATAATTCATTTTTGTAGTATGTTTTCTGTTTTGCTTTTTTATATATGCTTTCTTTATAAAATTATATAGGACCTTACAAAGCATTAAATTTATAAGAACAAAGATTATACCTGAGGGATATTATTGCACACAGCACTCAAAAACATTAAAAATGGTTTTTATCTAGTCAATATTAATATTTTTCAAAATTATTGATATATTATTAATTAATACACAAAAGCTACACTTGCAAAAAATAAAGAATGAACAAAAGCATGACAAATGCTAAATTAAAATTGATGGCAATGACAGTTGTATCTTTACAAAACTATTTAATCTATAGTGTTTAATCTATAATGTTTTTAATCTATAATGTTTTCAGTGTAAGTTTAGGAAACTAATAGCAGTAACAATATGAGGAAAAATAACTTAAAAAGAAATAAATAAATGTCTTTTAAATGGATGTCACTTAAACCATCTGCTCAGACTTAAGTCATAATAATTTAAAATTAATCTTCATTTGATTCAATGATGAATGATGAGTAGGAAAAAGCAAAAGAATTAATGAGAAAAACGATGAGAAATTAGACTTGAAAGAGAAGTAGAAAGGAGAGTAGCAGTGGGGAAGATTACACTGATACTGGGAATGGTGTTAGAACATTGAATACCATAAACAACTATATTATGAACCACTTTGTAAAACAAACTGTTTAAATAAATTTAAAAATAAAAGAATGGAGGCCGAAGAGTTATTGTACAGGAATAATTTATCATTAAACATCTTCCTATAGAAATTTAAAGGTAAAAGTAGAGCATATACAAATATGGTAATTAAATTAAGATTTCAATTTAAATACCGCCTTTAGTAATTCTAGGTAGAACTAAATTATTACATAAAGTTAACTAACATAATGTTTCTTGTTTGAACATTACCAGTCACCAAATCTTACAAAAGGAAGACCTCAGTGTTTTGGCTATTGTTGATTGAAGTTTTTTTTTTTGTTTGTTTGTTTTTTGTTTTTTTGTTTTTGGGTCACACCCGGCAGTGCTCAGGGGTTACTCCTGGCTCCATGCTCAGAAATTGCTCCTGGCAGGCACGGGGGACCATATGGGGCACCGGGATTCGAACCGATGACTTTTTGCATGAAAGGCAAACGCCTTACCTCCATGCTATCTCCCAGACCCCTGATTGAAGTTATACCAAGAAAAATCAGGAAAGAGAAAAAGCTGTTTCAATGTATCTGTGATTGAAGAAGTTTATACTCATTATCAGAAACAGAAGAATGGTTAAAAATTAATTCAAAGGATTTGAATTATTTATAAAAGACTGGACAGATATAGAAATAAATGATAAATTAACATATAAAATACTGGTGAGAGGAGTCAGAGAGATAGCACAGCAGTGAACGTTTGCCTTGCACGCGATAGATCCCTGGCATTCCATATGATCCTCTGAGCATGCCAGGAGCAACTTCTGAGTGTAGAGCCAGGAGTAAACCCTGAGTACTGCCAGGTGTGGCAAAAATAAATAAGTAAATAAATAAATAAAACATTGGTGAAAATTTTACATTTGATATTTTCACAGTTAATATTTTAACCAGAATGATACATTTAAGAAAATGTATTTGGCAAGAGGAAATGGGATGGATAGAAATAGGGAGATTAGAAGTATGTTTATTACTTAATGTTAGGATTCTTTTTTTTTTTTTTTTTTTTTTTTTTTTTTTTTTTTTTTTTTTTTTTTTTTTTTTTTTTGGTTTTTGGGTCACACCCGGCAGTGCTCAGGGGTTATTCCTGGCTCCATGCTCAGGAATTGCTCCTGGCAGGCACGGGGGACCATATGGGGCACCGGGATTCGAACAGATGACCTTTTGCATGAAAGGCAAATGCCTTACCTCCATGCTATCTCCCGGACCCAGGATTCTTTTTTATGTAAAAAGCAAATCACATTTTTATACTTGAACTCAGCCGTTCAGCCACAAACTTTCTTTTCTTTTGCTTTTTTATTTTATTTGTATATTTTTAATTTACTTAGAGAAAATGACATCGCATAGTTAACATCGTTGATCATAATACATTTGTATCCCAATAATATATAGCAGTTATTGAAAAAGTAGAAAGAAAATGGAAGAGAAGAAAGAAAGAAAAAAAATGTAAAGTGGCAAACACACTTGTAAAAATTAGTATATCTTCAGATCATGTATACAATGAAGATGTTAATATAAGGGCAGAAGGTTTAGTAACTCTTGATAGGTGTCCATTTCATAAAATGTATTTGTCCATTTAGGAGTGACAACATTAAACATATGAAATTGTCCATAAAGTCAATGCTATAATTTTGGGGGGCACGTACTCAGCTTTCCTTTTAAAATAAGAGCCAACAGTGTTACAGCTCTATAAGAATTTGTCCAGCAGGCCTTCTGATCTCTAACCGGAAGGCCTCTCCCCCCAAAAAATATTAAGAGCCAACTCTGGCAGTGGCAGGTAGAAATAAGGAGAGCATGCAGAACTAGGGATGGAACTTTGGGCCTTATAAATTCAAAAATATATTATACCAAGTAAGTCTTACTCCCACTTGTCAATTTCATCTCTGAATTGGTGAATTGCATCATTAATAGTTAAAATATTTCTCAGAATATAAAATATAGTTTGCACAGTTGATCTGTCACATTTCTTCTCTTCCAATATTCATGTCTTTTGTATTTGAGTTCTAATATGATATGCTCATTTAAATTTCTTGTAATTTTTATATATTTTCTCTTAAGCTAATTCTAATTTATATTTAAAGCTTTATGTTTTGTCATTTTAGATAAATTTAGATGTATTCTTTCATAACCACATAAATTTTACTGCTTTGTGAACCATCACTAGACAGAATATTTTAATTACTTTTTTATGAAATTTCTTTTAATGTTTCTATCCAGGTCTAATTGTTAGTAATGAATAGCTTGATTTTTGCTTATCTATAATTTCTTCGCTTCTTTTATTTTAAATGTTAATGTGGTTGTTTTTCATATTCTCCCTTTGAGTATATCAAACAGCCCCGCACGATTTTCCAAGAAAGTTTATGGATAAATTTATCAACATTCCCTCAGGTGTGTCTATTTTGGTTTATTTATTTGGAACTTAAGCCTTTTATGTTGAAATGAATAATATTTTCTCCAGATTTGGGAAATGTTCACTAGTGTATCTTTTAATAATATTCTTATATATGTCTTTTCTCTGCTGGTAACTCACTGATAAATGTTATTCACTTTGCTTATGTATAATAGAACTCTTACACTATATTCATATCTTCCAATTATTAATTTTCATTCTATTAACTATAGCAAACTATATCTCTAATTCATTAATTCTACTAGCCATATTCAAGTGTTAAGTCTATCTACTACAATATTTTTAAATTCAATTATTTAGCCTATCATTTTCTCTTGAAACTTTTTATTTTACTCTGATCTTTCTAGTGTTTCCATTGCCTTTACAGGTTTTTTTATTTAAGTTGGGTTATAGTTGTTGCAATTTTTATTTTAAATTCTATCAGATATGTCAACTAACTCTATATCATTTTATTTCTTTTCTGGGATTTTGTTTTGTTCCATTGTGATATATTTCCTTCTTTATTCTTTTTTTTATTTAAGATTATATATCAGCATGTCTTTGTGAGTTAAACATCTCTTACCTTAACTGGTTGTTTAGGTCTTATATCAATTTTATAGGTTTGATAATATAATCCTACATGATTTACTAAGGAATATTTGGAATAGGTTTTCTTCTATAATATATTATAAGTCTATAGTAGAGAGTTTGTTACTATAGATTACCACTAATACCAGCTATGCATGGGGCTAGTAGAATTTTTCAAGTGGCTTTTCTGCACCAACCACTTTCTTTAAATGTCACAATAATTTTTGTCCAACCATTTCAAATCTTAACTTATCACTCACCTATGCACTTGTCCTATTTTGGAGGTCCTGGAACCTGGTGCAGATAGAAGAAGTGTAATTAGGTAACTTAGCGTTTCAAAGAGTGCAAGGGCACTGTCTAGACAACAAAGGATAATGGACAGCTGTTTCTCAGAAGACATGACAGCTATCATCAAAAATCCCTTCCTTAAAGTTCACTTTTTCGTTTTTGTTTTTTTGGGCCACACCCGGTGAAGCTCAGGGGTTACTCTTGCCTATGCGCTCAAAAGTTGCTCCTGGCTTGGAGGACCAAATGGGACGTCCGAGATCGAACCGCGGTCCGCCATGGGTCAGCCTCGTGCAAGGCAAATGTCCTACCACTCTGGTATATATAGATCACTTTTAGTTTTTTTTCTCTGTTAAGCCATCAGGTGAGTCCATATACAGGTTCCATTTACAATAACTTCCAAATATGGATTTTTAGGTTACAGCATAATACCACAGCAAACAGAACATTTCTCTTTCACATTGGCTGACATCATAGATTCAATCACAATTACCACATTGGTCCTCTAAGTTCACCACATTGATCCCTGAGTTCAGTGCTAGGGGTGATCTCTGAGCAACAAAACCAGTAGTCAATTCTGAACACCATTAAATGTGGTCCAGAAACAAACAAAAACAAAGAACACAGGGTATCTTTCCTCCAAATGTAACTGTTGACAGGACATGAACATTTAATGGTTTGACTAGAATCATTCCTAACAAGGTGAAGGAAATACTGGAAATTGCCCAGAAAACTAAAAATGACCATTTTACTCACTACAAAGAAAGGTCTGGATCAGAGACTAGACTTATGATTTATTTACTAGTATTTAAATAAGGAGAATTGTTTTCTATGAGACAGTTACTATAATAGCACATTTGAAAGGAAAAATAAAACAAATATTGAAGCCAAGAGAAAAGGTGAAAGGGGGATATATTGTTGTCACCTAAGGGGTTTCTGATTCCTATTCTGGCAGGAGAAGTTTCCTACAAAGAAAACAGAAAAACAATAAAAACACTGAATAATAAGATTTAGCCATATCAGCCCTTGCAAACATTTGATCTATACAAAATGACAGAGGGGACAGGAAAAACTTTTTAAAAATAAATTAAAGACAAATCAAAAAACAACTGTTTTGAGAATGATGATGCAACTGAAAACCAAGGAGCCGGAGAGATAGCACAGTGGTGTTTGCCTTGGAAACAGCCGATCCAGGATCTAAGGTGGTTGGTTCGAATCCTGGCATCCCATATGGTCCCACCTGTCTGCCAGGAGCTACTTCTGAGCAGATAGCCAGGAGTAACCTCTGAACATCTTCAGGTGTGGCCCAAAATACAAAAAATTAAAAATAATAAAAACCAATCCCAAACTAAGTTGACTGATGGTATAAGGTCAAAAAACTCAGCCTTCCATCATGAGTCTTCAGAGAAATTTCCATAAGGGAGCTTTACCTTATATAAGGTGGATATAAGCTGCATATAGGGTTCTGAAAGTAAAATCATTAGTTCATAGTCACCAGTACAGAAGAAGAATGGTGAGGGGGCAGGATTGATGTGTCTGAAGAGCACAAGCCAGTTATGACCCGTGGACCTGGTGTAAGGCAAAAATGATGCCTATCTGGACCCCTCCCAAAGCATCTCTATCCCATTTGATCTCTGACTTGGGTCTGGTGTTCATTTTCTAACAAGAAGAATTGCATTTATACAGTCTCCTTTTCTATTTCAACTCTGGTATGTCTGAGACATTGAAGGCTTTTCCAATTGACTCTTTATCCTGCCTTGTTCTGTGGTAAATAAAAGGGATTATTATAGACTTCCGAAGCAATGCATTCTCTGCAGAGGACATCAAACACTGTGGGTTTTTTGGGGGACGGAGGGTTGGAGGCCAATTCCAAATGCATTCACACACTAAATGCTAAACCTGCAGCATCCCTGTCTCTTTTCTTGAGCTATTCAGAAGGCAGATCTAGAATGATGAAGGATGTGGAAGGTGTAGCGATATAGAATCACTGTCCGCATTTAACATCAAAATACCCCCACTAGAGTAGAAGTGACTGCAAGACTATGGCTTTTAGTCTTTCTTTTCTCTTGTATTTAGAGCAAGAAGACAGAAAATCTAAATATAAAAACAGTAAAGATAAAAAACATGGAAGTGGTAAGTTGGAGAAGCAGCGAAGAAAATCAGAAAATGTAACTGGAAATTATTGGAAATTATTATTGTTGGAAATTATTCTGTAGGAAGACAATCTCAAATGCCCACTGTATGCCATATAGTAAGCCCACTATATGAAATTGACCTGGAACAGATGACTCTGGGCTCACTTACTGGAAGGTCCTTCATCACCAAGCCAGTGGCAGGCGCAGTTTGAGCCCATTCAAGCAACTCTTATCAGATTTTTTTCTTTTATAAGGTGGATATTAATTTTACTACCAGAAAATTCCATCTATCAAGCTCAACAACCCTTCAAAACTCCACTCTAAATGCCTAAGTCTGAGATTCAGAGATATAAATTTTTGGGTTTCACCATAAACAAGTGGTGGAGTCAGTCTGTTGGACTTAAGAATGCACACAGCTGAGACTTAAGTTAGTTCATCCTTCAACTCTGACTTCTCTATATATTTATATAGTGTGTATTATACATTTTTGATAGTAACTACTTATTCTATCAACATATCTAATCCCTAAAATCCTTTTTTTTAAATCCCATTTTAAATTTTTAAAATCCCCTTCCACATCCTTCAGCTGTACAGAGGAAAGTACATCTTACATGCTGCATACATTCCTTTACAGATGTGTACAGAGTACCAGAGATGGACATGAGCCCTTCTATCTCTAAAGCCATGATACTAGGGGCCGGTCGGTGGCGCTGGAGGGTAAGGCGCTTGCGCTAACCTAGGTCGGACCACGGTTCGATCCCCGGTTCCCCACATGGTCCCCCGTGCCTGCCAGGAGCGACTTCTGAGCGAATAGCCAGGAGTAACCCCTGAGCGTCACTGGGTGTGGCCCAAAAACCAAAAAAAAAAATAAAATAAAATAAATAAATAAAGCCATGATACTCAGAGAAGTCTCCTATTTCCCACTATCAAATCCTAATGGACCCCTGAGTAAATTTATGTTATTGTTTTTGTTTTCACGTCTCTGATGTGCCCTCATCTTTCTCCCTATGAAAAAATTCTCCTCCAGAGTCTGGATATTTGTCAAAAACAATATTTTCATAAATCTGTCACTGTGTTGAAATGTAGGGAGGAGATAAGTCTGGAGCCTTCAATTATCTATCATTTTGTTTGAGTTCCAGCTTCTATTTCAGACATTTAAAGTATTTAAAACCCATCATAAATCAGTTAGTAAATTCATAGGTTGTTAAGCACTATGTTGGAAATCCTAGTGATGAATGGACCAGGGTCTCCTAACAATAGATTTATCA
The DNA here is from genome assembly GCA_004027635.1 of Crocidura indochinensis. NCBI lineage: Eukaryota > Metazoa > Chordata > Mammalia > Eulipotyphla > Soricidae > Crocidura > Crocidura indochinensis. The sequence continues at coordinate 25,613 of PVKC010006555.1, forward strand.
CTCAATACAGATTATTTCATCATCACTAAAAGTTGCTAGACTCTAGAAATACAAAGTTAAATATGTTTAATTAATCATTCCTACATCCCATTTCAAACAATTACATTTCGGAAGTCATTGTTTAAATTAACAGATAGCACTGACCCAATGGGGACATCAATGTGTTAGATATGACAAGTTGATAAAAAACATTTTTGGAAATTTTAAATTAAAAAAACAAAATATCGTTTAAAGGATAGTTTGCTGTAAACTTACTGCATAATAATCAAAGCTTAAAAATCTATTCAGACAAAATACAGCTTAAATATTCACAATTATATCATCACCACCACCCTCAATAAATTAGTTTTAAAAATATTAATTTTAGTATAATTTTGTAATAGAATTTATGGTGGAAGCCACTGATTCAGATCATGCTTTTTTATTATTAGGAAAAAAGAAAATATATTGATAATGATAAGATATAATGTTAAAAATTTTTAAGGAATTTTCATAGAGATCCTCTTCATCTGCTTGTCAGATTTTAATTGCACTGTTGCAATCTTCTCTGAAAACCACAATTTAAGAATAAAACTGTCAAACTCAATATCTTCCAAACAGAAATAGAGTAGAAAAGGGGAAGGAAGCCTTGTTAGACAAAGTTCTAAAAGAATAGATTCTCTTTTGGCAGGATAAAATTTCAGACAAATATAATTTTGCAAATAGTAGAGAGACTCATATCCCCATTAAGATTTACCTCAGACTCTGAAGAGCATTTATTCTAAAACAGATATATAAATATATTTATATGAATATGTCTTTATTTATATAAATATATTATATAGGTATACATTTATATATATCTAATAAAAATAAATATATATTTACAAAAATATATTTATATAAATAAAGACATATTTATATAAATATTTATATATGTATATATTATATAAATATGTCTTTATATAAATATGTCTTTATATATAAATATGTCTTTATTTATATAAATATATTTTATATATTTGCATAATATATATTATATATAAATATATTATATATAATGTTCTAAAAGCTTTCATAATAATTCGAATTTCCAACTTCTGATAGACTCTTTCAGAGGGAAACCTCCACGGTTAAGACCTTAAGACACATTACTGAGCTGTTAAACCAGTAATGAATAGTAACTTTGAAGAGTATTAAATCCTAAGAGGCAAGGGTAATATAGAGATTAAGAAAAATCACCTTTTCTTTCTAAAAATTGTATAGCATTATCAAAATTAAATAATCTAAAAATAACTATGAAGGATTGAAAATTTTATTGTTTAATTTTTCTATTATAGAAATTTTTGTTTAATGCCAGGGGTCCTCAAACTACTGTTCGCGGGTCACATACTGTATTTGTTCCCATTTTGTTTCTTCACTTCAAAATAAGATATATGCAGTGTGCATAGGAATTTGTTCGTAGTTTTTGTTTTTACTATACTCCGACCTCCAACAATCTGAGGGACAGTGAACTGGCCCCCTGTTTAAAATGTTTGAGGACCCCTGGAAGCTCTTCTTTTGATTATTAAATTTTTATTTAATTGTTAAATTATTAATTTAATCATAATAAAATTATTAAAATATTAATTTTTCTATACTTTAACATAATTTTGAAAATTTTTCTTTGCATTTCAGTTTTAGGTATTCAAATATTCGCCTCTGACATTAATATGCCTAGGTCAATTTTAACATTTTTAAAGTGCTAGCTATTATTGTGCTATGAAAAGTCATGGAAATTAATGATTAGTATTGCCTACAATCTGAAAGGCAATACACTTTTTGCTCAAGTTTATAACATAGGGTAAGAGAGAAATATCTATTTCTGACACAAAAAGACATAGAAAATCTCAATTGACTATTTCTAGACAAGGTGAAGTACCTCATATAAGAATATAGCGCTTACCCATAGATTCTCAACAAAAGACAGGTGAAGTAACTCAAGGCTTTAACTTTTCTTCTGGAAACAGATGAATTCCCAATCCCATCTTCACATCTGATTCTGTCTTCAAAAATACTGATCATAGTCCACACAGGATCAGAAGTTCAAGTTTTTGTGGGTGGAGAATCTTCTACTTATTTCTTTCTATAAAACAGAAAACTGCATAATGTTTGTGTGTGGGTTTGTGTGTATATACCTCTGTATTTATAAACATGGCCACTATGTTTTCACACATAATTTTCAAAGTTTCATGGTGTTGTGAATTAAATCTCTAAAGGTACCCCCTCAGTATCAGTAGATTTCTTCAAGTGCCTGTAATCAGAAAAAAAAAGTTTAATGTTAAAACCAGCAAATCTGAAGAAATCCTTGAATTTACATTGACTTCAATGATAATTTTTTCAACTACATAAAAATACTTGTTATATTTTAAATAAACAAGGCATACTAATACAATTATGTTTCATTTCATTGCTATTTGCCAGGAATTAGTATCAAACCATTAAAGTTTTCTTCAGCATATAATTTGATAATCATAGATTAACAAGATGTTATTTTAGTTTGTTTGCTTTTCTGGGGAGGAAAGCATCCAATTGGCTTTCAGAAAACTTTCCAGAGATCCTTAGACACCTGGACAAACAATTCAATGCTAAAGCCCAAGGATAAAGAGCTTTAGCTCTCTGGTGTCAAGGATGATCCAGCCCACCCTGATTGTATTTGGGCTTCTAGGACAACACTCTTTAGTACTTGGTGACCTTGTAGACCATGCATATCAGTTTTGAAGGATCACCTATTTGTTTTGTTTTGGGGCCACACCAGTGACACTTAGAGGTTATTTTTACCTCTGCTCTCAGAAATCACTCCTGGCTTGGGGAACCACATGGGATACCAGGGAATCAAACCAAGGTCGGTCCTGGGTAAACTGCATGCATAGCAAATTCTCTACCACTGAGCTCTTGCACCAGGATAACCTATTTCTGATCTTACTAGGGCTAGCTGCGAGACCTTTGCCTTAACCCTTTTGTATCTTTTCAGTCCGGTTAGTTTCAAATAACAACACTTAATCTGTAAAGAATTTCTCATATTTTATAACATGCATATGGCTGGATTTTATCTTTAATTTTTAAATGTTTATCTTAAGAAATAATTTTTTTATTTTATAAATTTTTTCTATTTTTGTCTATTTTATATAATATTTTCTAATCTACTGTTTCAATTAAATTTATAGTCATAACAGTAAAAGGTGATTTGGGTAGTTATTTTATAACATATTGATGCTTGTGAGAGAAATTACTACATGATGATTTATTAAAACTTGTTTGAAAAAATGCTAAATTTATATAATTATGGTAAGTCCATGAATGATTATAGCTATATTTTCTAATTAAATTTTTTTCACAGTTTTGCCATCTTGACCACTTTTACTTTTTTCCACTTTTGTTGAAGATTTTTTTTCTTTTTCTATTTTTGGGGGGGCCACACTCGGTAACGCTCAGGGGTTACTCCTAGCTATGCATTCAGAAATCACTCCTGGCTTGGGGGACCATATGGGACACTGGGGGACTGAACCATGATCCATCCTAGGTTAGAGCATGCAAGGCAAACACCCACTGCTTGCACCACCGCTCTGACCCCTGTTCGAGGTTTTTGATGAAATATTTTTCATTCCTTTCATTGGCTTCATCTTTGTGTAGTTGTGTTTATAAGTTTCGAAATATAAAGTTTTCATTTTGTTTTTGTTTTTGTGGGGGGGAATGAACACCCAGCTGCCCTCAGATTTATTACTGGCTCTGAGCTCAGAAATAATTCCTGGCAGGAATGCCCAGGGATTCAGCCAACTTTGAGCACGTTCAAAGCAAACACCTTACCTGTTGTGCTATAGCTCTATTCCAAATTTTAATTTTAAGATTTTTTTTTATTTTTGCATCTTTGTTCATTCAAATGTATTTGGAAGTATAGTGTTCATTCAAGTTATTGAATCCTTTAACTAATCTTTGATTTTACTATAAATTATCCCAGGTCACAAAAGCCCTTTTATTATCTTATTTTCTTATCTTCTTATCTACTTCAGTCCTCATGAATTTTAAAATAAAAAATATTAGGCATGTTATACTAGTATGCAATCAAATTGATGTGAAAATCGTATACTATTATTCTAGTGGAAAGTGATATCAAAAAATCAAAAAAATTTATATCAACTAAATATTCATGAATATCCAGAATGCATATTTTCCAAAAATATTTTAACTGAATGGACTATGTATTATTTTACTAGTTCTTCCACACCATCAGCAGTTAGTAAACAACCAACACATAGTACTTGGATATTTTTTCTTCACTTCTTATTACAGGCTAAATTGAGATAGGTCCACTTAATTTTTTTCAAATGGAACTAAACTATAGAGTTGGAAACTCTGGAATATTTTTTCAGAATGAGATAGGGGTAAATCAATCACATGCCTGTTACCAGAAGACCCATCAGTCTCTGTTGATATCGTCCATCCTTTCTGCATAAAATTGTTCTACTCCTCTACCAAGCTCCAAAAGAAAATTCCCAGGTAGATTGGTCTGAGCTGATATATCTGGAAATTCTCAAAATAAATGGGACAAGATTACATTTTCTGCATGAATCACAGCAGTACCGGACAACATCCTCCATCGTCCAACAGAAATATCTCAGCTCTGAAATTTATCTTTATCAACTGCCAACTCAACAAATTTATTCCTAATCTATAAACTATAGTTTTGTTTGCAACAGCACAACACCTCAAAATTTTATGTTGTTATCATCTAAGTAGAATCATATATTAATTTTGGGAGAGAATTAAATATCAATTTCAGTGAGCCTAAACAATAAGAGAGAAGGTTACAATCAACAATCATCAACCACAGCCTAGTAAATACTTAGACATAAGCTTTCATAAGCACATGGAGAGATATAAAAATATACCTCAAATTTATACTTCTTTATATAAATATTGATAATTTCATTTGTCTTTGTGTTGTGATAAACAATATGAAGAAATTTGATTATACCTGCCTGGAGGCAGGCTAGGTGGTGGATGGGAAATTGGGAACATTGGTGAAAGTAAGGTCACATTGATGATGGGATTAGCATTAGAACATTTTATATCTGAAATCAATCACTGTTATGAACAACTTGTTAAAACATAGTACAACTTTTGAAAATAAAATAAACAATTTGAGTTAGATAAGGTAACAAATAATAAATTTTTAAATATTTTATAGAATAATTTCAATACTAATTTTTATGTCAGCTTTATAGATACTTATAATCTATAGTTGGTAATGAGAGAAATGTGGAATTTATAGCATTAAACATTGTAACAAT